>JAMQCK010000188.1:0-41957 GCA_024196135.1 Pleurotus ostreatus/Saccharomyces cerevisiae fusant | reverse complement strand
TAAAAAAAAAAAAAAAAAAAAAAAAAAAAAAAAAAAAAAAAAAGTGCTATCTGCGTCAATCACGGACAGTCAAGGAAGTAGACCCATTCGCCCTTCGAGTCGTGCTGCCCTCGCGGGCGGGCTGAAGGCGGTATGATTGGTAGTCTCGATACTATGCCACTGAGGATCTGGAAAGGCAGCGAGAGTTGCAAATTTGGCACACTCGAATTCGATGCGCGTGAGCTCATGGCGGTCAAACGCAAGTATCGCGATGTACATGTTTGGCCGTATTTGCGCATGTCAGCCAGGCGAACAAACAACGTGAACGTCTCAAGGTCAATCCACGTACGCCTCCGTCGTCATTCCGCATAGGCCTCCAACGCCAATCGCCCAGCACGCTCGCTAGCGGGCTCAATATCACATAGAACTATCTCCGGGTGACTGCGAACTCCTCAGTCCACGCTTAAACTGTGCCGCAACTGCGTTCACGCACCTCGTCAACCCTGTTGTATACTTCGCTGTCCGCGGATCGATGGTGATCTCTTCTCCATTATCATCCCTCGTTTTGTTGAACGCGAGTACGTGCAACATGGTGGCGATGACGATGAAGACCGAGGCTTCGCCGACTAGTCGGCCAGGGCAGGCGCTGTGGGAGTCGTGATAGGTCAGACTTGAGAGGAAGACGTCGAGCCGAGAAGGAGCCCAGAGGCGACCGATAGAAGACGAACGAGTCCACACCGTACAGCACACTTACCGTCTCCCAAAGCCAAACTGCCCAACAGGCAGCGGCTCACCGCGCCCGCCTTCTTCGGCCGGCAGATACCTATCGGGGTTGAACTTCCACGGGTCGGCGTATACGTTCTCGTCGTGGCCCATAGCGAAGACGTTAGCGACCAAGACAGAGCCCTGAGGGAAGCGGGATTAGCGCTATGGTGGGATTATTTTGCGAGAAGCTCACCTTCGGGATGAACATCCCCTCGTAGACATCGTCTTCCATCGATTGATGCGGCGCTCCTACGATGAGATCAGCATACTGTAGATGATGTAGCATGGAGCACTTCTCACCTAGGGGCGCGGACGGCCAGAACCTGGGAAGGGTAAGTCGTTTAGTCATTTGACAACTTGTCATTCAGCTTCGACGAAAATCAAGCCCAACATACCTAAAAGTCTCTTGAACGACACGCTCGATGTAAGGCAGGTTCTGTCGATCTTCCATCTCGGGCAGGCGATCCGCACCTACGACAGCGTGCAATTCGGCACGCGCGCGCTCTTGCACTTCAGGGTGGTTCACGATCGCGAAGACGAAGGTCGTGAGGGTGTCGAGTGTCTGTGTATCGTTCGTCAGTGCATGTCGACACAAGTCGGTGCCCCCCGACAATACTAGTGAGCTCAAGCCGCCGCAAGTGCCGGGCTGGTACTGCGCAGGACGCACCGTATCCACCCCGGCAGCAAAACCAGTCGCGCATAAGCCCTGAATCCTCTCCTTCGTCAAGCCCAGGTCTGCGCCGCCGCTTTCTTGGGATTCCATGGCTTGGAGCAAGGAGAGCATGAAGGAGGGTTGCGCCGTACCCGCATCCTAAGTAACATCAGTGTCAATGAGATATCCGTTCTCGTTGAAAGAAATAGACTTACAAGATCCTCCTTCACCCGCTGATACGGCACGAGGTGCATATTCTTGACCGCGTAGCGCATCTTGCGCGCGAAGGCCGCCGACCCCGTCGGGTCGCACCAGCTAGGGAGGTAGCGCGCTGGGTGGAGAGTTAGTCATCCGCCTGGGGTGTAGAAGAAAATGTCAGCCTTCCGCCACTGCGTCCAGTGTAGGAGTGTAGGTTATGGACGGGGATGGCGGTCAAAAAAGAAGCACTTACACAGCGGACAAAGATCAACCCCCGTCGCCCCCGGCGGCCCACCACCCGTCATCGTCGTACAGACGTCGTCCGCAATCGAGACGTACACGTCTTCGAGGTCCTTAATCTCGTGCCCGGTGTTGATCTGCATGATCACCGCGGTGCTGAATCTGGAGGAGATTATGGCCATTCGCACGTCCGTCGTGAGATGCCAGAGCATAGTCTCCAGTACACACGCTGGAAGGCACGACATACGCACAGCTTCAAGTAATCCCGCCACCCCTCCGGCTTCTCCACGATCCGCTTGACGAGCTTGTGCGCCTCGTTGACCTGCAAGCCATAAATCCTCCGCTCGGCGCCCTTCGCGAAGTGCTTCGCGCATTCGCGCCGGAGGATGGGGAACGACGGGTGGTTGTAGCGGAGTAGGAGCAGACATTCATACCAGCCGAGCCTGCGAGAGGGGTGAATGAGATGGAGGCACATGAGGGAGGTTGTATGAGTGAGGATGCGACGGTGGATAGACAAGACGAAGACAACCTAAGCACGTACATATCAAAGAACGCAAAAGACGGGCGGTCACTGTTGATCGCGCCGCGCTTCTCGAGCAGCTCGACGGCGGCGGGGACGCTGTGGATGACGATGATGGGCTGGCCGAGGACGTTGAGGTGGATGAGGTCGGAATCTGAGGGGTGTAGTGTGAGGTTCATGACGGCAACGCTGAGTGTGGCAAGAACTGGGCAACAACGCACGGTATTCCTTGCTCCAGCGGAAGTAGGTGCGTTCAGCCGCCTGTTGTGGCGCGATTCGGATGTGGCCAATGATAGGATCGGCGGGAGGTCCAGGTGGCAGCGGAAACTTGCTCGACGTGCGCTTAAGGCGCTCATAGAGAAAGTACAGGAGAGCGCAGACAAGCGCATCCTGCGCGATGGTGAGGATCATGGTAAAGGGAAGATTATTAGGCGAAAATTTCACTCCAATGACAATTGGCGCGTTTTAAGCATAATTTCGGGTCGCTATTCGCCCGCCTTGTACCCGATAGCGCAGTTCAATCACCGCCATGACGCTCCTGCAATTGGCCATGGAGCGACCTGTCATCGATAGCTGAATGGCTGGTGTTGCATCCGAGTGAGGGTTGGATTGACCGGATGTTGTCGAGAACGCCTCAAGTGGAGAGGAACGCCAGACGTCTGTTGAGCTCCAGCCACTATGTAGAAAGTAAGCGAGGTCGCGTATGCTCCTATAGACTGGGCGAGAAGACGGAAATGATTTCTTGACAGCGCAATTCAGAAGCATGCGTCTCTTCTACATCATGAAGCCGAGCTTCTTCCCGAACGCCAATCATCGGTCGGAGGGTACCTGTCGGGTCGAGGTCAGCTCCGTCGCACACACGAGCCTTGTATGTATAATGCCACGACTACATCAGAGAACGGAGTCAAAGAATTCGGATGAGGACAGCCTGCTTGCTTGTACGTGTAGCGCGCATCCAGATGCGTCGGTCCTGGTCCAAAATTTGTAGATGAAGCTCTCAGCGGAGAAGCCATGATATGGTCATTCTGAGAAACCATTCTCTGGGAATAGTTGAATGGAGAGATACTGCTCTTCCGCATGCAAAGTGCACCGGAACATGGTGGTTAAGAGCAAGCCGGACGCCATCACGATGTACATGTTTGGTCGGCTTTGCTTGACGCGGGCGAACAAACAAAGGCGCGTCAAGCGAACAAACAAAGGCAGCTTCCTCCCATCATCAGCTTCTCCACTCCGTGCTTCCCCTTCACGTACTCATCGACACCCTCATGCGTAGCTGAAGCCATTGACTTCCAGTGCTCGAGTCCTGGCGCGCTTGATTCTGGACCTTTCGTTATGGAAGTCATCGCCATCAGCTGATCAGACGGCCTCATGCTACCGTCGACCGTCTTATCCCCAGCAGCCAGCTTGCTCTCTGCGGCCACCAGGTGCTTTCTGCTTGGTTGAAGGATACGCGATGAAGACACCCTCGCTCCTGGCCCTCGCGGCCCTCGCTGTTCAGGCTCAGAACAGCAACACCGAGACGGGGACCGTAGAGCTGCCCACGAGCATCTACTCTACCTTGATCTCCATAAGCTCGTGAGTGCTACGTCCCACCCCACTACCAACGATAGCTGACTCTTCCTTTCTCCTTCTTCCCTCTCGTACTACCCATCCCATCCGCACCCGCACCATCTCGCATCCGCTCATCCACACCTCATCCTTCCACACTCCCAAAGCTCCGGCTCCGGCCCCTACGCCTGCACGACCGCCACAACCACATCCTCCACACCCGTCACGCTCTCTCCTCCCGCCTCGCTGACGTCGTCTAGGATGCCGAGCGATGGCTCGACGTTCATCAGCGTTCCGAGCACGGTGCCGGAGACGACGACGACGGCGAGTGGGGGCGCGTCGTCGGCTACGAATGCAACGACCTCTACTAGCCCAGCTGTAACTACCAGTGGGACGACGACCTCCAGCGTCTCGACCACTCGCTCCGGCACCAGCACGAGCTCGAGCGCCTCGCCGAGCACGACCGATGGTGGGGACAATGATGGCGCTGCTGGATTGAAAGCGTCTATGGGATGGGCATGGCTCGCTTTGCCGGTGCTCTTCGTGCTTGGGAACTAACGATACGAAACCTTTGTACGATCACTAACGAACAACAATATACTTCTGACCGATGTTATATGCGCTGACTTCAACCTTGTACGCCCGCCATACGACATCCCCATACCTCCATACACGAGCAGACACCCTCTTACAACCCACACGCATCCGGCGTCGTATAAATCGCACACGTCGACACCGTCGTCGGCGCCCCGGTCACCGTCGTCGCCCACTCCGTGATCGTCCACGTCCAGGACGGGTCCGGGTTGTCCTCGAGCCGGGTGGAGGTGGTGGTGGTGTAGGAGCTGGGTGGGGTAGG
Organism: Pleurotus ostreatus/Saccharomyces cerevisiae fusant; assembly: GCA_024196135.1. NCBI lineage: Eukaryota > Fungi > Pleurotus ostreatus/Saccharomyces cerevisiae fusant. The sequence goes on along the minus strand of JAMQCK010000188.1, from coordinate 37,199 downwards.
GGGTGAAGGGGGCGTTTATGGGATTTGAGTCATGGGTGCCGGTGAAATGATCGTTAGCACAGAATCCATAACAAGCTCATCCAACACGCACCTGCAAGGCGAGCCGCGCGCCTCCAGCGCCTGAGTGGCAGCCGGCGCGGGCGTCAAAGAGGGCGTGACCGTCACCCAGACGGTCGAATGGGTGGTGTAGACTGGGGGAAGAAGGGGCGTCAGTTCAGCTTCATCTCTCCGCCGACCACTTTCAAACTCGTGCTGCGATCCTCGCTCGAGCAGACCCATCTAGAAAACATCTCGAGCAGGCAGAATCGGACCGCGCACCGAGCAGGAAGACTTCTACTGCACATCTACGGAAAAAGAAGGACATTAGCGCTCTATCACTCACCCCCATCCACATACGCCGTCGTCGTCGCGCCCGGGTACGACGTCGTCGACGTCACGTAGGTAGTCCGCGTGCACTCGGTCGAGCCGCTGGCGAGGGTGGTGGTGGCGAAGAGGGCGAGCGTGGTAAGGATGTTACTGAGGATCATTGTGGTGCGCTCGAGTTACAGTAAGCTCGAGTTGAGCTCGTGTGGTTAGCGGAGTACAAGTTCGAAAGGGCTCCGAGTCAAGGAGAGCGCCCTCTTATACTCGCCGATGAATGCGCTTCGAGGGTCTCTGGCGGCCAGGGTCGGCCGCACCTACTTAATGCTATGCTTCAATAAGAGAATGGCCAACACGGAGACAAGCCGTGTTCGAGGCATGTCGGTACCTGTCGCAACCCAAAAGGGTTGAATAAACACTGATGAAAAAGATGATGGATCCGCGGAGATCAGCCGATGTGATGAGGGAGATGGTGGCAGGATGGGGCTGAGGCCGGGGCGATCTGACGAAAGGGTTCTGCCAATGGAAGCGCACAGCAGTACAGGATAATGTCAAGTCTTCTTGGTTATCCAGGGCTTAAAGCCCAGATCTGATATTCAGTACATATCAACCGTCCACGCACCGTCTCCTCTATATCCGCTCCTTGATAATCACCTCCCTCTGAATCCACCTTCAGCTTAAGATCACAGCTCGCCCATCGCACCACATCCCTCACAGCCCGGTCAACCCATCCCTCTTCCACGTCAAGTACCGGTCGGGAAGCCACTCTGGCTGCTCCCACGTCTCGTTCTTGATGTCTGCGGCGATCATGGATGCGGCCGCTTCCGCGCTGAGGGTGGCATATGGTTAGTCGATGCCTCGTGAACGAACATTGTCCCATCGTCTCATAAACGGATGAACTGATGCACACAAAATGCACGCACCAAGCATACGCCTTCGGCATCCCATGGCCCGTGTAGCCCGCGGAGATGTACTGGCCCTTGAATGTCTCGGCTTTCGTCTTGTCGAGTACGGGGCCGACCTGATAGAGAGATTCGTCAGCATCCGAATGAACCTTCATCCCATCGAATACGACGCGTTATCGAATATGCGCAGAAAGCAAACCCACTCACAAACGGCACCCCCAACCTCGTGAACCCCATAATCCCCGTCCACTCCATCTCGAACTCCCGCCCCCGCTCATACTTCCCCGGGAACACCTCCGGCAGGAAGTCGCGCAGCACGCGGCTCACGGACGGGTTCACCGCGCTGTCGTCCTCGACGCCGGTCTCGTAGGTGGGCGCGGCGGCCTCGCGCCCGCCGCCGACGATGACGAGGGGGTGGGTGGGGTTGGCTGTGGACGTAGAGTTGCTGCCCTCTGTGGCGCTATTGTTAGCGGCAGCATTGTTGTTCTCCGTGCCACCCTTACCCTGCCCCCTCACCGGCCTCGGAAACCAATACTCAAAGCCCTCGTTTCCGTCCCAGCTCACGGTAGTAAGCTCCTCGAGCGGAGCCGCTGCGCGCAGGGCGGCGACCTGCCCTCGTGCGGGGACGATGCCTGCGGGACCGGCGAGATGCGGCAGGAGGTGGCTGGCGTAGGCGTTGGTGGCGTGCAGGACGTAGTTGCAGGCGACGGCGCCGCGGGGGGTGGAGAGGGACCAGCGGCGGTTGCTAGTTGCTATCAAGGATAGTTCGTCAGAGGAAGCATTGCGTGAAAAGTAGAGGAGACTTACTACCGTCTGATGAGGAGAGCGGCGTGACAGCGTTTACCGGCGTGCGCGTGTGCAATGTGAGGTTGAGGTTCTTCGACGCGAGGTGGTAAAGCTGGGTCACGAATTTGAGAGGCCAGAGGTTGTGCGCAGGGATGCGGATGCCGTGGTAGGACGTTCCGTATTGCTAAGCAAAGAGTCAGTAAACCGCGTCCAGGTGGACGAGGTGTGTAACTGCGCAGTAAAATGGCGCAATTCACATACCTCTTCCATCTCCTCCGCGTCAATCCACGTCACGGCGCTCAGATCCTGGCCAGCTTTCTTCGCCGCGGCAATTTCCGCCTTCGCCAGCTCGACCTCCTTTTCCGTGATAAGGAGCGAGATATGCCCGCCCTCGACGAGGTCGACGGCCTCCTCAAGCCCATGCTCGTGGATGACCTTGACCATTTCCGTGGCGGTGTAGTTCTCGAGGGCGTAGCTCTTGAGAGTTTGTTCTGTCCCGTACTTCTCATGCGTTGATATGAAGCCTTCGACTAACGCAGGGGTTAAGTGACCGCCATTTCGACCTGCTTATCGTTAGGCATACGCTGGAAAAGAAGAGTGAGTAAGTTGATCTACCGGTAGCTCCAGCACCTGTCCGAGGTTTCCCGGTGAGTTGTCTGCACATATGAAATAAATGGAGAGAAACACTGACAAAAGTTACGCGCTTCCAGAATCACCACCTTTAGCCCCGGTGTTTGCTTTGACAACGCGTACGCGGCCGAGACGCCAGTCATTCCAGAGCCAATAATGCACACATCCGCATCCGAGGTCAATGCGCCCTCACTCCCCTCCCTCGCCAGCGGATTCGCATCCGGCGAGCTATCTATCCAAAATGACTTGCTCGGATTGGGATGCGGTAAGCCCGCCGGCCGAAAACTCTCAGCTTGCGGAGAAGCAAATACTGCCTGAGAGTCCTCAAAAGGATTGAGAACCGTGGAAAGCACGGGCATGGCATGCAGAAGAAGCAGGGGCGCGAACATCGATGGGGCGCGCATGGTGGTCGGGAATAAGCGCCGGCGGGTCATGTGATTGTTGATTTCCCACGTTTTGTGAGTCACGGGCGCATGTTTCCCCAGCAGCGTTTGGGCGGCCCGGAGTGCTCCTTGTCCAGTACTTCGACTCGTTGCGCTCGAGGGAGGTGAGAAACCCATGTTTTACAGGCTACAATAGGTCTTTAGGTACTGAGGACTGGGTAGGGACTTGCAGCAATGGCTACCTTTGCCAAGAAGACGTTCGACACCGCAAGATATGCAGCTGCGAGGCCCACTTACCCAAGGACGCTCTATGACTTGATACTTAAGTATCACGAGAGCGACAAGCGCGCTCGTTGGAACATGGCTCTTGACTTAGGCTGTGGTACAGGTAAATCATCTGCTCCAATCCCCTTCACCCTTGAGATCATACCCGCCTTCCCCTCCTCCTTCCCCCTTGCTAATCCTTTATCTATATTTAACCATCACCTCCCACAGGCCAAGCCACGACTGAACTCTCCCAATTCAAGCGCGTCGTCGGCATCGACCCCAGCGAGAAGATGCTGCAGGGCGCGCGCACTCGCGTCGAGTCGCTTTACCCCACCGGCACGGACCAGTTCCGCTTCGTGCATAGCGCCGCCGAGGACCTTTCGTCCTTCCCCGACAAGTCTGTCGACATGACTGTTTCCGGTGAGGCGTCTGCGTGCAGAAACAATGTGTTGCCCCTAATTATAGTTTTCCGCGCTCATCAGCGCAAGCGGCGCACTGGTTTAACTGGTCGAAACTCTGGCCGGAGCTTGCAAGGGTGATGCGTCCGGGTGGGACAGTCGCTGTTTGGGTAGGCGACTCTGCTAGAAACTGACTTCAATGGCGAAGTTGACGCACTCTTAATTAGGGCTACTCTGAATTTAGGCTGAGCGACTACCCCTCGGCGACACCCTTGATCCACCAGGTATCTCTCTCCCTCTCGGAATGTCTTACTTATTGACCTAATTATCGTTAGTACAGCCAAGGCACTGATCCCGAGAACTCATTGGGTCCTCACTGGGAGCGCCCAGGACGCACTATCGTCGACGAGCACCTGCAGGCGATCCCCAACGGTAACGACGTCGTACCGGGTATGCTCTCCGACTTCCAGCGCATCTACTTCACGGGTAAGTGGTCATGTTTTCTCTCCTTAGCTCTTGCTGGTGTCCCCCTCCCCCCTTCCCCCGCATTCCGTTCCCTCACCCCGCCCCTCTCCCCTCAACTTACTCACTAACCCCAACCCACTTCCTTAGGCCCCCACCACCCCACCCTCCCCTCCCCTCGCCCCGTCATCCTGCGCACCAAGACGACCTGGGACGGCCTCCTCGGCTACCTCCACACCTTCTCCTCCCTGCACACCTTCCACGAGAAGTACCCGCACGACCTCGCGCACCCGGACGGCGATATCAGCGTCCGCTTCTGGAAGGCGCTGCAGGAGGTCGTGCGGAGGGAGAAGGGCGAGGTCGGGGAGCATGTGATGGTCGAGTGGCCGTTGGCGCTGATTTTGGGGAAGGTGGCGTAGGGAGTGGTTAGCTGTCGGCGTAGGCGGTGGTAAGGAAGGAAGGGAAAGTAGCTGGCAGCGTAAGGCTGCGATGTATGGAAATTCAATCTCGAGTTATCTATATTTTCCGCAATGACATGCACATCTACTTATGTCTCGCTGTGCCCGCTTTTGCGCTGTACGACCTCGCGCCACCCCCTATGGCAAATGCCGACGGTAATTTTCACGCGCGAATTCCACTTTCGAACTTCGATTGGGGCGAGCGCTGCAGAGAGCTCTGCTTCCCGACGCTATGACCGTCCACCAATCTCCAAACGATGCACTGTCCACGCCGAGCTCATCGAGACACGCAGCCCACAAATCGGGGGACCAATTGAACAACCAACGCAGACGAATAAATTACAACACAGCGACGAAATACTTAGACAATTAATGCGGGGGCCAGGACGGTAGAGTACATTCGACAATTGACAGCGGTAGGTAGGCGAGTGAGTAGATAAGTATATGGTGGATTCGCAGACTGATGACGGGGATCACGATGCAGGGTGGGGATGAGGATGGAGGATCACAAGTAAATGAGTAGGTAGGTAGGTAAGAGAGGCGGGATTCAACAAAGGATCGGGAGTCCACTTGCAGCAGGATAACGCGCCTGCTGCAAAGATGCTGTGCGTGCCGGGAAGGCGCAGCGCGCACATCAGAGCGCCGAAGCGCCAAGAGTGAAGGCGGGGAGGAGGAAAGGAAGTAGGAAGGACGCGCAATCACGCTACGGCGAAAAAGCATCACCGCCAACCCCTACGCCGGACTCGGCCGCATCAACGGCGGCCATGAACTCGTCATTATCGACCAGCTCATCCTCACCGCCATCTTCCTCGTCGTCGTCCAGAAGATCATCGAGATCATCGTCTGCAGCCTCCCCCTGCAGCGTCGCAATGTGTGCCATCCCCGCGTTGGACGCTGACGACATGCGGCGCATGTTCGTAGGTCTCGCGGGAGCGCCCTTCACCCCTACCGGCGCGCTACCGCTCGAGCCCAGGCGCCCAGCGCCGCCGCGTGCGCGACTAGCGGGGCGCGAGCCGAGCTCAAGCAGCTCGTCGTCGTCGAGGGGGGAGAGCTTCGCGACCGTGGGGTTGATGCTCCCAATGCGGTGCTTCTTCTCCGCTGCGCGCATCTTCTTGCGACATCTTCAAGCGGTCAATCCCAGTTTGATAACGGCGACGAGGGTAAGTAACTCACTTCGAGCACACCGTCCCCCTCCCCTTCGGCCCCGGGCCCCACTTCTCGACGCACTTGCCGTCAAGCTCGCGCCCGGGTATGCCGCACTCGCCGCATATCCGCTTGCCCTCGGCGTTCAGCAGCACGGTGGCGGTGGCCGTCGTGACCACCTTCGCTGTCGCACTCGGGAGATCTTTCGACGGCGCCTTGACCGTCGTCGCGCTTCCTTTCGCTGAGGTGGGCGGGGAGACCGAAGAGGCCGCGGGCTTGGTGTCAGGCTCCGGTGTAGACGGGATCGACGGCAGTGGGCTTGAGTGCGCCACGCTCGGGCGAGGCGAGGCCGGCTGAAGGCTTGGGTGTGGGGAGGGCGGCTGCAGGCTAGGGTGGGGAGAGTGCGCTTGCGGCACAACACCGCCGAAGACATCGCGCGCAGCACCGCCGGAACATGCTGGCTGCGACAGGGAGCGCACGTCCTCGGGCAATCGAATAACGCGGTGCCCTTGCGGCTGCTGCCACTCGCTCGCCGAGGCGGCATGCTGACGCTTCGCCGGCGGCTCGCCCTCCGTCGACGCGCTGCGCTGGCGCCGATAGCCGGAGGTCGGGAACCCCGTCGACGCGGACGTCGCGAACCCAGGCGTAGCGGGGCCGACAGTGGGCCGGAGATCAAAGGCGGCGGCGTAGCTCGATCGCGGGCCCATATCCACGGTCGATCGAATGCCGCTCTCGGGAGGCGTCGTGGGCGGGGTGTTTGAGCGGCTGGGAGCGGACGCGGAGGGGTGGGTGGAGCCGGGGAATGTGCTTTGGACGGAGGAGCTGTGGTGCGAGGTGCCGCGGGTGTACGGCGGAGTGGGGGCCTGAGAAGCATGCGGTGGGGGGAGGTAGCGGTCGGGCGAGAGTTGACGGCGGGAGTCTGGCGTGAGCTGGCGCTGGTGCTGCGGCGGAATGCAGTGCGCGGACGGGGGCGAAGGGGTGGTGGCGACCTCGTCCGCGCTGGCGACGAGCATGCCGATCGCACTGAGACGTTGGCGCAGCGCAAGGCACTCCTGGAGGGCCTGCTCCAGCTGCGCGCGCGTCGTGCCCGCCTCGCGCTCGACGCGGTCGCAATGGGCGCGTACACGCTCGAGGTCAGCCATCGCTTCTTCTCGATCGACGAGGGCCTCATCGCGCGCACGTTCCGCAGCGCAGCGGACGGCAGTCTCATCGGCGAGGTGGGCGCGAAGGGCCTCGGCTTCGTGCATTGCGTTGGTCAGGACCTGCAGGGCTTCCATCGTCTGCGAAGACGGCGGGGGTGCGCTCATCGGCGGTAGGTGGCGGCGAGGGAGCGGGGCGGTGTGCGCGCGCTCAGCAGGACATGGGGGGAGGAGGGAAGGAGGGCTGTGGCGCGGCGTGCGGGCGGGAGATATAGCCGGGGATCATGCGCCCGGGCCCCCAACTCCGCCGCCGCCGACGGCACCGCAGGCAAGCGCCGCCCCCCGCGTGCCCCCTTCCTGCCTGCCGCCCGGTCATGAGGCGCCTTCACACGCCTCCCATCGCCTCCGCCCCGGACCCGCCCCCTCGTGATGCAGCGGCGTCCACACCGCCAGCCTACAAAGGAAAGTCAGTCCAGAATCCGGGGTCTGTGCACAGAAAGACTTGCCTTGTTGGGCCCGCGCGCCGCCCCTCGCCCCATGCTCGGCACATCCGCCCACCGCGGGTCGGGGCAGCCGCGATGTCGCGTCGCCTTGGCTGCCCGGCAGGCGCCCGATCACCCCTGCGCCCGATCACCCGCGCGCGCGGAGTCGGCCGCCGCGCCGCAGGGCCCCTTGATGCCACCAGCCGCCAGCGCCCGCACGGTCTCCTCGTCAATTCAACGGCATCCGCGGCGCGCTTGCGCCCTCCACGCCAGGACGCGCAGCCCCATTGGCTCGCGGCCCCTCGCCGGGCCTTGACTGGAGCAGAAGTGTGGACGGAGCCTGACGCTCCCACCGGCGCTTGGCCCCCGCACTGAAGCCCGATCTTCGATGGAACGGCAGCAGATGGGCGGCGCGACCCGTATCCGGCCTCCGCGGTCCTGAAGGCGGCGCTTCGCGCTTTACGTGGCGGTCTGGATCCTGTGCCTCTTCGGGTGGGTCCTCGCCGCGATGGGCCCGCGGCGCTTCAGCCACGAGTGGGTCCTATGTAAGCGCTTTCGTCGCAATGGGCCGTCCGTTGGGCTGCCACGATGCCCGTGGCCCGCAATGAACTTCGGTCCATAAGCCTTCTGACCACTTTGGGAGATGCGCTGACTTTGGGAAGTATGTGAGCTACCCCTCCCCGCGTATGGGCGTGCTCCGTCGCCGCTCCTGACCCGCTCGAGGGGGGAGGAGCGTACCGCGGTCCAGCGCCGAAGGTGTCGGGGTCGAGCCGTGGTTGCCGTCCCGCCCCACCCATCTGCTTCAGGATAAGCGCCCCCTCGAGCCACGTACCGCCGATCAGGCGGGACGGTGAAGCCTAAACGCCTGCGAGGCGCCCGCGGCGCCCCCTCGAGGGTCGCGAATCAGGCGCCCTCGTGAACACGCTGCTCGCGAACCTATATGCCTCCGGGGTCCCTGCACGTATCTCGCCTGGGGCGCCTCGCGCAGACTTGGAAGGGGTAGAAAGAAGGGCGCGGGGTGCTTGGGGCGCGGAGGTGCGGAGTGGGGAGGTACTTGAGGATGGGCGCGTTGGCGCGACGTGGCTATCGAGGAAGTGTGCGTTGTTTGGTGCCCACTGTTGCTGCGAGCTTGGGCTAGCACCCGGTGCGCGTGCTGACGAGATTGACGTCGACGCTGACCTTGATGCTATTGTGTACGGATAAGGCATCTTGATGCAGGCGATGATGGGTCGGAGAGGATCAACAAGCGCGCCCTTGTCCGTTCGCAGCCGTATTTGTAGCTCTAGTACTGTCGCATCGCCGTCTGGCGCACTGCCGTTGATATCGTCGATCGAGACCGCGCGCCTTCAGTGCGTGTTAAAGTTGCCTGTAGGAATTCCAGATGCGCCAGGAATCTTGGACCTGGATATATGCGCATAAAGTGGGGCGCGTGGGCCCCCCTCAGTCTATGGAGCAAAGGAGGCATTAAGAAAGTCGTTTATCGACAGGATGGCGGCGGAGCGAGAGCACTGTGTTCCTCGGCGATGAACGCGTCCTCCAAGACGCGGCGCGCTCGATGATCGCAATGACGCGCCCACCACATGGCATCTCGGCATCTGCCGTATTGTTCAACTTGCCCACCCACACCTGACTCAAGGCAAGCCTCGACGCTCGCGCGGCGGTACCCGACATATATTGTCACAAGAGCTCATACGTTTTCTTCAGTGAGCAGAACTCTTCCTTTGTTCATCCTCACGGACCAGCCGCGGACGACGCTACAAACGATGGAACGCGCCCTTCCAAGACGTACACTCGAGAAGCAGGCCTGAGATTGAGGCAATAGCCGCTCTTTCCGAAAATGCACCACTAGTCGTTCGCCGCCGCAATGTAGCTCTGCAGAAATTGTCAGCACGCTATACAAAATTCAGACGTTTGGCGCGCCACGACCCTCCGCCGCGCCGCCGCCTCCTCGCCACCACGAAGAGTGCTCTATGTCAGAGGCCGCCCCGAGCCACAGTATGTCAGTCGCGAAGGGCAGCTCCCAATCTGCGTAAACCAAGGAAAGAAATGGAAACCACTCACCTCCCTGTCCTCCAAGAAATCGAGATACGTGAGCGCGACCGCGATCCAGAAGCTGGCCTCAATGCCCAGGAAGCGCTCCTCCTCGCGGTCGATCTCGATAACGCCGGTGACGCGGCGTACCTGGGTGAGAGGGTGAGTAGGTGATTACAAGTCATCGAAAGGACAATAGGAAGAAGGAATGGCGGGAGAAGGGTTGGCGGAGCACAGTGAGACTGGCGGGCCGAGCCAGAAGGTTGAAGGAGGATTACAGCCGTGGAGCGAGTAAGCAGCGCAAAGACGCCAATGAACGGGATGTCGGGGGCCTTAGAGTCAGCACAGTAAGCTATAGAGTCGGCAGAGGCACCGCAGCTTCAGGCAAGTTACGCAGCCACAAGCCGGACATTCAGACGCCGCTCGGTCGCGGGAACGCATGCCCTGCCAGCACCACGGCGCCGCGCTGCCTCACGATACACGTCACCACGACTCGAAACGAACAAAGACACAATACAGAAACGGAAGACCGTACAACCAAACGACCACTCACCATCAACACCGGCGTCGTATCATGGAACCTTAGCACGGGCGGCGCCGGCGGGGGCGGGGCAGACGCAGCCGAGGGAGGGAACGCGACGGCCTCGACGGTCGGGTCGTGCGGCTGGTAGGGCGGAGGCGCGGTGGGGGTGGGGATCTGGGGAAGGGGCGAGGTCAGTGCTGTTGGGTCCGAAATCCTTAGCTTGGATCTAATGGCGGCACATTGTACGATGTGACAGGAAAACCCGACAGCTTCATTTCAACAGCAGGAAGAAAATCCCCACTCACCCTCGCCAACGTAAACGAATTATTATGCGCCGGCCGCGCCGCCTTCAGCGCCGCCGCCGCGCGCGCCAGCAGCCCAGTCGGTTTCGGCTCCGTCGCCGCGTGCGGTGCGAGGATGAACTCCGTGGTTTGGCTTTCGGGGCGCAGTTGCGAAAGGCGAGGGTTGGTCTTGGGCGGGTAGCCGTGCGGGCCGAGGAGGTTGGAGGAGAGGCGGCCGGCTGTAGGATCATTGAACGGCGTCAGTCCTTTCCCAGTCACTCACTCCACTGAGTATCAAAGCTCACTACTCACCTCCCAACCCCGCCCCCACCGGCCCCTCCCCACTCATCGCGCCCAACAGATCCACCCTACTAAAACTCCCCATTCCCAAATCCGCATTCGACAAACTGAGATCCCCCGCGGCGATGGGCGGCGCGAGCGGCGGGACGGCGTCCGGGGGGATGTTGGTGCGCGACTTGAAGGAGAGCGCGCCGTCGGCGTGGTAGGGGCTGAGCGCGGGGACGGGCGTGAGGGGGATGAAGACGTCGGGCGGGAAGGACTGGGGGGAGGGTTAGTACGAAAGGGAGGATATCGAGGTGGGATATTGATGAAGGGGTTGGGTAGGCAGATCGAAGAAGGGGCAAATGGACGCGTGTGTAAAGAGATGGTCAAGTAGCTCACCGGAGCACGGATACGGATATACCAGCCGCGCTTGGGGCGATGTACTGTCCAGCAGATTGTGTTGGTGTGGTTGAACTGTGTTCAGAGCCAGGAGTCGCAAGTACGGTACAGAATCAAGCAGACGGCGATGTCGAACCGAGGAAGAGGTCCAATCGCGCAGGAGAGTTCATGAAACGGTCCCGAATGTGAGGCGGGCCGAAGAGTCAGCAGAGTTGACCGAGAGTATCAGAAGGAAAATATAAGCGCATAGTTTTCCTGGTAGAGGTCCGCAACGTACAACGAGGTTTTCAACGATTTCGTCGTCTGTCAGATAGCGCTCCTGGACAAACGAAAGTCAGTACGCTGCGCATGGAAGTGCCCATCGCTTGTCCAATAAAAACGGGTCCAAGTCACTCTATGTCAAGAGTTTGCAACAAGAGTGAGAAAATTGCGTAGAGGGAGAAGCGACGCAGTGCTGTCAAGTCTCGACTTGGACTTCACCTTGTACCAGATGACTTTCTCGGAGTGTTCAGGGCAGACGTTCACTCGGAAGTTCTGAAGTACGTCCGAGCTGAAAGTGATCGATTGTCAGTAGTGGGAGACGAAAGACAACAACAGAAGTTTGTATTGAGTGTCGGACGCTCGAGTTTGCACAATTAAGCGCACCTCTGTACGGTGAATCGCGACACGCCCATTTGGGACGCCTGGATGTAGCTCATGGTCAGAGCTTCAAGACTTTTCTATGTGGTCAAGCTAATGAAGCGCTTTGAACTGAAGGGCCTGCTGCCGAGGTGGGCGTGTAGAGAGCGGTGATGATGGTGGGGAACAAGGCGCGCCTTCGGATCTGGCGGCGCGTCATCACGCGATCACGTGAAGAATACTCCTGTTGCATAGTCGCATTCTCGAGATGTACAGCGCTTGTCATGTTTGTCCAGCAGCCGTATGTCAGTCGGAAACAAGAGACGTCGGAGGGACACAGAAATTTTGGCCATAAATGTTGAATATCCTCCGAGTTCCCACGACGCCACATATTGCGCGCATCCAAAATTTCCCCGCCGGACTTGGCTGACTTCCATCCCGCCGTCATGTTCCGCTCCGCCGCCGCCTCCGTTGTTCCCCAAGCTACCCGTCTTGCGTGCGCGTTCCCCCCGCCAACGGCTGCGACTAGAAATGCTCTGTCTATCGCAAGGAATTGCCGCGCGGTCGCACTGCAAAACGCGTACCGGATGTTCTCTATGAGCCGTCCGGCGTACAACGAGACGCAGCAGCAGCAAGTACAGGAGCAGTACAGCAGGCCGGCGCGCGATGGCAGCGCGGAAAACTCGCAGCCGCGGGAACAGAAGGAGTCAACAGGGCCCCGTGCGTCGCTATGCTAGTCTTCATAAAGCTCTACTGACCAGCGGAATAGTAGCGAACAAGGAGCTCGGCAAGCCGCAGAAGTGCCTGTTTGTCGGGAACATCCCCTTCGAGACCACGGAGGAGGAAGTGCTCGAGGTTTTCAGCCCCTTCGGCGAGATTGAGCACACCCGCCCCGGCGTCTCCCCCGACGGCACCGCCCGCGGCTTCTGCCACGTCCAGTTCAAGGACCTCGAGTCTGCCAAGAAGGCCATGGACGCGCACCTCGAGAACCCCCTCTGGCTCCGCACGCGCCGCCTCCGCCTCGACTTCGCGCAGAGCAACGTGCGCGGGACCGCGCGCCGCTCGGACAAGCCGAACTCCAAGCTCTACTTCTTCGGCATGAAGGGCGACGAGAACGAGCTGCGCGAGATCTTCCGCAACTACCAGCGCGATATCTTCAGCATCTACTTCTTGCGCGACGGGCAGGGGCGCATCCGCGGGAATGGGTGGATCGACTTTGACTCGGTGGAGGCGGCGAGCAAGGCGCTTACTGAGCTCAATGGCCACATCACGAGTGCGGGTCTGCCTATTGGCCTGACGTACGCTGTCCGCGAGCGCGTCGGGTACAAGGACCGCCAGCGGCCGTACGGTCTCCGGGAGAAGGAGGGCGGTGACCGCGAGCGCCGGCCCCGCCGCCAGCGGGAGGAGCCCAAGCACGACGATGTCGATGCGTAGACTCTTTGCGACCCTTGTTAACGCATAGGAGGATCGATGGTTGGGATCTTGGGCTTGCTTTTACGGTACTTACGTTGTGAGTCATCACTCTCTAGATAATCCATGTATAATACCTGCTGCACTGTAGCTTGCTCATATCTGCATCGTAGTTTGCTTACCTACCTGCTGTCTAGTCACTGTCGACCTGATATCGGGTTGCCACCACTTACAGCTCACACGCCATACATACTACTTACCACATTGACATGATAATCGCATCCTGTGGCCGTCGAGGCCTTTGCGACCACCCTCTGCATCGTCCAGCGAGCGCCCTCTGCATCGTCCAGTGAGCTCGTCTCCGATATGTTATGCGGAGCTTTCTACCTTTTGAAGACAAGACGAAGGCCATCAACATCTAGATATTTCTTCGCCTCGCGCCGCATGGAGTCGGGTAGGTAACTTTGGCTATCGCGTCCTCGCGAGGTTGTTTGAGGTCGCTGTCTTTCTATCTGCTGCCTTTCTTCAGCACGTCGTCCGCGCGTCGGTCCCTGTGTCGATTCCGCGCGTATCCTCAGGTACTCTGACCTCCGACATCAATTATCTTTGCCCGACATCAAGCGGCTGACCTCCGCGAAGGTTCGACATTGACTTGCAGCGATTCGCCGGGTCGTATTCTTATCCCACTAAAAGGCCACCGAGGGGGACCGCGACTAGCATGAATGCCAATGCGCGACCTTCCGTATATGAACCAGGTACAGCGCGCTCTCGACCCGCACTCGCGCATACATGGCGGCTGTCCTCCGCATTGAGAGTGACATGCAGGTGCGGGCACGACTGTCCGACGAGGAGGGCGTATATAAGCAGGACGATGGACGGTGGCTTCTAGTCTGCCTTTCCAAAGCCATAGGCTCGTCATTAAACCAGCCCACGACTGCCCCTCAACCAGCACCTAATCACCTCACCATGTTCACCAAATCCCTCGCCCTCCTCGCCCTCGCCGCCACCGGCGCGCTCGCCAGCGGCTCGACCGAGTGCACGAAGACCGCCTGGCAGACGTCGACGGCATACTACCCGGGCACGACGCTGACGACACATGTGGATGGGAGTGAGTAGAAATTCTGCTTTTTCTAGTCCAGCGCAAGTGCAATGGATGTGTGGCTGACCTGCCATCCTTCCTCCAGCCAAAACGGACCACCCACTTGTCGTGGTGACGCTCACCCCGTCAGTGACGCCGACGTCGTGGCCCGGGCAAGCTCGGGAGCTTGACGCAAGGGGCTCGCCTTGCAGGTGCGTCAAGTCGATTGTAGTGGCGGTGGCAATTTCGCTACTGCGCGGAAGGTGTATTGGAGGAATGATAGTGGCTAATGCACTCCACAGCTCGTACACCACGACCACCTCAACGACGTGGACGGCCTCGCCGGACCCCACGTCGACAGCGACGGTGACCGAATGGGCGACCACCGTGACGGGCGAGCCGGAGACGATCACTACCTGCCTGTTCTACACGACGCTCGCCTCATGCGGCGTATAAGCCGTTGGACTTTGGAAGTCCGACTAGGAATTGCGTTTAGAATGATGTGTCGGCACAATGACTACAATGTCCGATATTCGACGCGCGATTCTCGAGAGGCTAAGGCTATTGTAGCTGTGTATCGTGTATGGATGCGCAACGCTAGCGACTCGAAAGGGGACAAGGACATCAGAAAAATCAAAGAATTAGGTGGATAACTCCGGGAACCAATGCTGTCGATGAGCGTATCTGGAACGTACATACTCTAGGCTCGCGCGACCTCGACATCAGAAACAATGTGCAGGTCCCCCGTGTACAGGGAGCGGTGCGGGTCTTTGATGATGGTCATCTGGGGCTCGCCGCGTATATCCGTAACATGCACAAGCACGTAGACGTGCTTCGGTGGCACGTTTGCATCTCCATATGTAGCAAGCTCGCGCGCCTGTAGGGACGAAAAGTAAGCTCATGCCATAAGTATGGCACCTAGTGGCCTATCTATCCCGACACTCACCGTGCGCAACTGTGACACACTCATGTAGAACGCCGTATCCCGTCCTCCAGACGTGGTCTTCACCTCCAAGTAATACGTCGGCCACGCCCCTACCCAATCGCGCTGAACATCGGCGCCAAAGACGATGCCCGTCAGCATGCCCTGCGTGTCGTGGTACGCGAAGTCGGCTGGTGCGCTCCCGGCGAAGGTGCCCATGCCGTCGGCCAGCGCGCGGATCTCGCTCGTCCAGTTCTCGACAGTGAACCCGGGAAGCTGGCATCGAAGGAAATGATAGACCTGGAAGGTTCTGTCAGTAGACTGAAGATCGCACTCGATGATAACGCACAAAGGTCTCGCCAAGAATCCCGTTTACAGCTTGAGCATCTGTCGGCCTACTATCTGCCAGGCGGCTCGCCGACAAGCTGAAGACTCCACTATCGCCAACTCGCTCCCGAGATCCTAGTACAGATGCTGCAGGGGAGCAGCTCGATCGTTGGCTGGATAGTCGTCGAACAGCGGGAGTGTCAGAAGCGCCAGAAGGGGCCAGGTTGGGAGACGAGATCGCCAAATCATCGTAGGTACGACGTGACGACATGGAAATGCTGACCTGTGCTGCGGTCTGCGCGGGCCCAGCTTCGAAAATGAAGATATCGCTACGCTTCAGGCTCTGCGCGTGCCTCGAGACATCCTCGCATTTGTGAGCAAGGTAGCTTTGCAAGCCCTCATCATGCCCATCGGCTAGCGTAGCGGAAACAGGCGGCAGCCGGTGAGGATTCTGTGAAGGCCGAGAGCTGCTGCGGCCAGCGGACACTCGTTGCGCAGTCGCTCGTGTCGTAGAGGGCCGACTTGCGGCATGGCTGGTTAAGGGGATCGACGATTGAGGATGATCCTTGTCTGAGTCTTCGTATGGTGCTGCCTTTTGTATGCCTTCGTCTAGCATGACTTCGTCGAGTGCATCCAATGGATAGAGAAAAATTAAGTTGATGAAGTGATCATGCTTTCGTATCCAGGTAGAGATGGAAGCTCCAAGGACCTGTATAATTCCCTGAGATATCTTGAGCTGAACCTTGGCAGCGTTTGCGGAAGCAGCCGCCGAGACGATGAGTCGGGTAGGACGTCCTGCTTGGCCGCCTACAACGGCGAGATCAGTCTCGACAGAGTCCGACTTTAGACCATCTACAGCGTAGGTAGCGCGCAGTTCGCTGGTAAGGTGAATTTGGATATCGTCGAGTAGGGCGAAGCTCTGCAAGAGCGTATCTTTCTTTCCTGGTACACTGAGCAGAAACCTGCACGTCAATATATTAATATTGCGCCGATACTGAACGAACGACGAGCTGCACCTCTTCAGGTAGCCAAACCGAAGCTTGATGAGCTCCTCTTCAGCCTGAGGATACCGAGGTGGCGAAGGGCCCTCTGCACAGGTAAAGCTCTCCGAGGCGTGGTCTTGAAGGTTCCTCAGTCGACCGGAGAAGACCGGATGATCTAAAAGGGGACGACATCGAAGTAGT
Organism: Pleurotus ostreatus/Saccharomyces cerevisiae fusant; assembly: GCA_024196135.1. Lineage (NCBI taxonomy): Eukaryota > Fungi > Pleurotus ostreatus/Saccharomyces cerevisiae fusant. The sequence continues at coordinate 20,731 of JAMQCK010000188.1, read as the reverse complement.
CGATCTGCTGACATGGGTACGTCGAGGTGCTGTTCACCCTCGACGAGGAAGAGTATGGGCACGCGTCCGAGAAATCGACGAGCCAGGATACAGGCAGGGTCCGGAACGTAGAAGTCGGCGCCTGCGTGCATGAGGCGCGTCTCGCCGGTCGAGTGCTGCACGGGAAAGATGCACGCATCCCTCAATCCCGAGATCCAAGAGGACACGGAGTCGCCACCATGCTTCGAGCGGTCGACGAGCCTGGAGATGGCTAGGAGAAGCGAACTCGCATGAGCCGCGTCGTCGTGAGGAACCGCCTTTAGCTCCCATTGCTGTCCAAGACCAATTAGCTCGGTTGCCAAAATATCCTGCGGGCAATCCTGGACACCGAGATAATCATGAAACAGGGTATCGCAGGTAGGGTATAGATTCTTCAGAAGAACTCGCGAGCGTGTGAGGTGCGGGCCACTCCAGTATACATCATGCAGAGAGAGCCATTCTGAGGCATGGCGATGGAAAATCAGCGGATTGTCCGCGAATGCTGCCCTGGAGAATTATGTTGGAGAAGAGCTGGCCCAAATTGAGCAATACGCACCGTATAATACGCGCAGATGCGCTCGAGTCATTGAATCGGGACTGCAGCTGCGTGTAGTACTGAGTAGCTTCTTGCTCAACTTCGCGCGCCTTTTCCACTGTGAGAGGACGACGACTCAGTGCAATGAGCCGCTTGCGGTAGAAGGCTGGGCCAGGCTTGGAGGTGACGCCTAGGTTCGTCAAGAAAGTCCATTTTTGCAGGTCGCTTGAGGTTGCTGCACTAGGGATGGAGAGAAAGGGTAGTTCGCTATGCCCTCGCAGGGCCTCCGTCGGCAAGTACGTCTCTTGCAGCGGAAACTCCTCGCCCGTGCTCGTCATGACTGCCGCCGTACGCAGCGGCTGAAGCGGCCAGCATCCGATAGTCGACCAGTAGTCTTTGAGTATGCCGAGGAGGAGACTCAAGGGGAGTGTCAATAGATGCCGCAGTATCTCGTGTTGCTGGTCATTACGTGGCTGCGTGCGAACCTTCAGTGCGTGAATGAGGAAGTTGGTCCAGCTGTTGCGATCCTCGCCCATAGGACCGTCTACGTATGACGAATGCAGAAAATCCCACCCGGTGCCCATGAAAGATGAAAGAGGGATGGTGTCCGTCTGCCCACGAGGGTCGTCCATATAGAGAGACCGTGCGCAGCATGCGCCACCGGTTGCATTGCGCAGCCGCAGCGACGAACAGTCAAGGGAGGATCCGCATTGGCTGTAGTGACGATACAGGAAATCGAGGCTCGATCTCGGAATCGCCCGACCGGTCGACTGAGAATAAATTTGCACAAGGCGTCTGCAGATAGTATCCGCGTCTGCGGTGGGCATTCCCAGGTAACGCAGTTCTTCATCCCTAACATCGGTTGTCTCGTCGCTTCGTGCAAACTTGACACCGACTTCCTTTGGCAGATCCTCGCCTGCGAGATCACCGACCAGGTAGACGTTAGAGGCAGAGTCAACAGAAACCCAATCAACGCCATTGTGAAGGGGGATTAGGCGTAGACTTTTCTTGCGATTGTCGTAGGAGCTGTTCATACTCCGCATGCGCTGCCAGACTGCACTGTGCCAATCAGCGCATCGCGTCGAGAATCCGCCTAGATATTGCAGAATCCTCAGCCCTCGCAGAAAGTCGTCATCACCCATCGTTTGAACTCCCAGGGCGGACAGGACATGTCCGTTACGCGCCAGGTCGTACGACGAGGAGATATAGTGCTTGGAATTCAACCATGTCTGCGGTATCAGGGGCGCACCTGCCGAGTCCCTGTACGCCGATGGACAAATCAGGATCTTCGTCGGGGGGTGCAGTGTACCATCCTCCGCGAATATCACGGCCTCATCACGCAGTGCGTTGGTCACGTCGCTGCGGAGCGGGCGCATGAAGCCAGAGTAGTCACCCATAGGCACATACGCGAGCCACGAGAACTTGAGTGAGGGAACCTGGAGAAAACGAGAAACGGCGCGGACGAAGGCCGGGGCGATGTTTTTGCGCAATGTCTTGTTCCATAGTTTGCTGCTAATGTCCTCGCGACTCGCAGGAGTGAGCCAGTCAGCTTGGACGGTGAACTACAATGCGCGGTGAGCGTGAGGACAGAGGCCGACAAAGCAGGCATACCGGCAGCCCGTAGTCGCGCACGGGCAGATATGCGTTCACCATCTGGTCGGTCGTGTCCGGTAGCCCGTCGCCGTCGACAGCGAATGCAAGGACTATAAGTGTCTTCTCGACATCAGGCCGTTTGGGCTCATTGCGGTAGGCATCGATCTCGTGGTCCACGACGAGGAACTTGCGCGACGAGCCGTTGGCGACCATATCGACGAACCCGTCGCCCAAGTCGTCACGGCGAACGAGGCGGCGCCGCCCGTGGATCGAGATGCTGATGCTCCGCAGTCGACGCAAGAACAGCAGGACATGGCTCCCGATGTCATCGAGCTGGCGGTGTAGATCTGTGTGATCGGACAAGGAGAGGACGATGTGGAAAGCCGTCCAGTCTGCCTCCGTGGGGTACGTCTCGTCCCACGCCGGCGTGATCATGCCCAGCCGAGCGTCGCGATCGAACTTGAAGTTGTATGAGTTCGACGTCACGAAGACCTGCTTGCCCGCCTTGAAGACCGCCTTGAATCCGATGCCCTTCTCGCCTGGACGACCAGTGAGAGCCCGCTCTCAAATGAGGAAAGACAACGCACCCGTATAGCCGCCCACGCGATCCCGCTGCCCCACCTTCGTGCTCGTGCCGATATCGCAGAGCGCACGTACGTGTTTCTCCGTGAAGCCCGTCTCATTGCACTTGATCGCCAGCACGCCATCGCGCTGGCACTCGATGTGCAGCTCGGGGACGACGCCTGGCGCATACGCGTTATCGTCCGCATTCTGGATGAACTCGAGCACGAAATGGGTGTCGGTAGAGTACAGATCGTCCGATAGCCTTGCGTCTTCCGTCAGCCTGTGTCCGCAGCCCCGCGATGTGCGAACCTGCTCAGTGCACGGTGCAACATGCCCGTGATCTCCTCCATAGCATCTTCGACTTCGCGCGAGACGTCCACCCCTCGAGCACGGCGGATAGTCTGTATGACCGACTTTGCGTTCGCACACGAGAGATCGGCAGCCATCTTCACTGGATCCTTATGGCTATCGAGGAGAGGGCTGATTGGGGTTGAAGTAGAGACGCGATGCCTGTCACTGTGCGGCTCCGTGTTGTACCTCTGGAGGGCGCCTATCTGATCGCCACGAGAGCGATTTATGTTGACACTTGGTTGTTGTCGGGGCATACTAGGATTTCGAAGCTACCCTAGGCATGTGAAAGGTCAGGTATCGCACCATGAAAAGGGGGCGACAATGCCGAGGGTGGCTGCCTGACTCCCGGTTGTTCAGAGAATTGCGCTGTCGGTTAGGTGTCAGGCAGTGAGCGAAATCGAACCGTTCCGTCTCAGTTGTCTATCCCATAAAATTATCCGTATACAAAGCTGAGAATTACTGCTACGAGTTCAGCTGCAGCGCGCGGTAGAAGGAGAGTTGGACGTACACATACAATGGGCATCCGCGGAGGCTTCCTTTCATAACCTGTGCCTCCTTCTTCACCGTCGCCTCCAACCTTCCACCGCTTCATCTTCCTATCTACCTTGCCATCCTCGCATCCAGCTCGTCGTCACCCTTCTCCCCTCACCCAATCGGCAACGGCAGACACACTAAGTCCTTCCCCGGGTCGATCTCGTCCCACGTCCGTTTCAGGCGTTCGTAGCGGTCTAGGAGCGGCTGCGTATCGGTGACCACAGGCAGCGCGTCGACGGTTTGGACGTCTTCGGGGATGCCGAGGACCTGGGATGACTTAAGCGCGTGTCAAGGAGGGCGACTTGAGTGCACGTCAAGGAGGGCGGCTTGAGCGCATGTCAAGGAGGGCGAATGCAGAGTGAGACGCGGGCATCGGGAGTGGGTGGAAAGGAACAGTGGAAGAAATAGAAATTCCACCTACCCGAAAGAATGGTATGACAGTAGACGCATACTGGTAGTCCTTCATTGCGTAGATGTGGTCCTCGGTGCAGAGCTCGAGCTCGTGCAGGGCGTGGTGCATGTCTGACATGAGTTTCTGCGTTGCGTGAGTAATTGTGAGCGATTGGGCAACGCGATTGGGCAACGCGATGGGGGAGAGGGGGGTGGCTGAGGGATGCAGTGATAAACACGCTTACCGAAGACGGCGAGCAAGTATAGGACTGCACAAGCTCCGGCAATGTCTCCGACGCGCTCGTCGCTGTGCTCACTAGTGAATAGATGATCAGTACGCGCTTCACCTTCCCTCTCCGCTGGGGTCGACACCGTGACTGAGCTCAACTGACGCCACACTCACAAATCCGACTCAACCGCCTCTCCGTCTCCGCCATCCTTCTGAGGGGCTCCGCGACCGCCGTCGGTCGTATCTTCGCCAGCTGCGCCAGCATCTTCGCCGTCACGCGGTCCACCAGGTGGTTGAGCGGGATGATATCCGTCTTCGCCTTGCCCAAACGGTGGAACATGGTGCGCAGGGCGATGATGAGGACGAACTGCTGGTAGCCCTTGAGGAGCGTGGAGAGGAAGCGGCGGCTGGTGCGGTCGGACATGGAGGGCGCGCCGGGATCGCGCTGTTGCCGGCCGAGGGCGAGAATGTCGCCGAGGAATTCGCGGGAGCTGGGTGGATGAAAGGCGCGATTCGTAGGTGGAATGCGTGGTAGGCGTGCATAGTCGGTGAACGGGATGCACGGTCAGCAAGGGCTTGGAGCGAGGTATGGCAAACGCACTGGAACGCCCGCGTGGGTGTAGGTTTCAGGTCCATAAGCTCCTTCACGCTGTCCGCGACGATGGTGTGGAAGGTCGAGTTCGTGAGGGAGAGGGTGGCGATCACGTTCAGCTGCCATTCGAGCTCGAGCTCGTTGCCGACGCTGAAGATGGTGTGGAAGCTGTCGGCGAGGACGGTGTGTATGATGGTTATGAGGAGCTCCAAGGGCAGCCGTGGCTTTTCCGGCATTGGCAAGGTGGCTGTTGTGGACATCGCTGGGAGGGCAGTCGACGGGTCTGGATGCGAGTTAAAACCAAGTGCGCTGTCTGGTCCAGATATTCGCTTCACGCGGCAGGTTCGGTGCGTTCAGCAGACCTTCCCTGCATGTTTCTGTACTGGCCAAAAAATAGAACGAGCTTGGCAGCTCTTCAGAGGGTGAGGGCAGGAAGGAGGCCGTTATGACGGCGGCTGAACGTCTCGCGTGGCGTCTCTATCTAATCTAATCTTGGGCACCTAGACAAAATGGACGATGATTCCACTGCTAGCTCCATGCGAGCTGTACTTCTAAGTAATGTACAGCAAGCGCCTGAAGAAGTTCAACTACAACAGAAGCCTCTATGGTATAAAATATAGATGGCTCACAAAACGGTGTGCATTACAACACGAAGTGAGTGAAGCGAGGCAAGGGGGCTGTCGCCTCACCGTAAGAAGATCCGAACGCTCCCCCCTCCTATGGAGGGTTCACCATCCCGCCCTACTGCAAGCTTGACCCCGCCAGCGGTACCTGACTCGCAAACTCGTACGCCGGCGCCGTGAACGCGCGCGGCCTTGGCCCAGGACCGTATGCGGTCGCGATCTCCACCGGCTGCACGACCAGCGGCTCCTTATCTCGGCCGATGAACGAGGGGACGTCGAAGGGGAAGAGGACGACTTCATACTGCGGAGTGGGAGGATCAGTATGATGAACTTTCATGGCGCCGACATCAGCCTTGTCCATCGTCCAACCCGACTCGGCATTCGGAGCATTTGAGGTCAGTTCCTATCGCGCTCGAGCGCGGAAGGTAACACACTCAAGCCGGAAAGGATTTTTTGATCGCGTTCGAGCCGGGAAGGATGTTGTGGGAACGACGGAAATGAGCCACTTCCACTCACCTCCACCCGCCAATGCGCAAACGCCGTACTCGGCCTCAGATCCTCCTTCAGATATATCTCCCCATCCATGCAGCGCCGGTATGCATGCTGCGGCGCGCCCTCGCGCGGCCACCAGCTCGCGAGGTCGTACACGGTGGTCGACTCGGTCCAGGGGGTGGTAGTGGTGGTTTGGCGTCCTGAGGCGGTGCTATCAGTGTTCGGTTGATATGTCTTCCTTGCCATTGGGTATTACCTTGCCATTGGGTATTACCTTGCCTCGAACCCCTCCCAGTCTGACCGCGACTGTCGGCACCCTCCTCCTCCTCATCCTCCTCATCCACTTTCCCGATATCCGCCTTATACCTCAGCCTGCGCCGCAGCCGGGCGACGGGCGCGGTGGGGGCAGAGAGCAGGTCGAGCGCGGCGGCGTCGTGCGACTCGAGGGTGAGCGCGAGCGGGATGATGCTGCCGCGGGTGTAGGCGAGCTGGGTGGGAGTGGGCGTAAACAAACAGGTTGGTTGTGGATGACATGCGCCTCCGAGTCGACACTTGAGCTAGCGAGCAAAAAATTGGCACGCACAGGTTTCGCGAAAGACAACTATTGGCTCAAGGTAAGTATAGACCTTGCGGTACTGCCAACTGACAACTCACACAACAAGTCACCTCCGCCTCATACCTCCCCTCGCCCACCAACCCACTAAACACCGCCGACCTCGTCGTGTGCCACCCTTCCACGTCCGCCTCCGGTGGCGAGACGTGTTTCTTTTCTTGATATGCTAGTTGTCGGGCGAGCGACGCTGGTGGCGGAGCGCTCAGCGGGACGTAGGTGAATTCGACGGGGAGCCTGTGAGCTGCGGGTCAGTAATTCAACCCGTTTCCGACCATATCCATGAACCCTTGAGCTTCCAGCCCACCGCAAGATCGCGTCTGTATGTCCCAGATCGCGTCTGTACGTCCCAAAGTCTGCCCCAACTCACCTTAAATCCCCCCTCCACGTCCCCCGCCCCACCTGCAAAATCACATAATACCGCACCCTCGCAGGCTCATGGCGCTCCCAAAAATTCGCCGGCAGCGCGTATCGTCGCTCGCGAGGTGGGGAGCCGACGGGGAGCACGACGGCGCGCGGGAGCGGGATGGCGAAGGGCCAGGTGTAGGTGCCGCGGAGTTTGGTGGGGTGGGAGGCTGGGTGGGGAGTTAGCTGAAGTGTACGGGGGCGGCGCTGGCGGTTTAAAAGGTGGTTGAAGGAGCAAGGGCATCTAGCGAGCGGAGGACGTACTGACCTCCGAACCCCTCCCCACGCGGATCGCCCATCTCGCGGGACCAAAGCATGGTCGAGACGTCGAGAAAGGTAAATGGCGCGCTGGCGCCGATGGAAAGCTGGCCGCGGACCGTCACCTTCACGCTATGGATTGTTTCCGGGCTCTCTAGGTTCAGTTGTACCTCCCCGCGTGCGATCGCGCCTTCGTCCTTCTGTACACTGTGCTCCCTCCGCATTTGAGATGCGTAGGCCCGCTTCACGTACGATGTCGGGTCTCCAAAGTATCCCTCCGCCGGCTCGACAAACGCCGCATTCGATCTCGAGAGCGTGGGGTCGCCAAGTAATGTGAGCTTCCCCCAGGTCTTCCCCTTGCGCGTCAAGTCGTAGGTGAAGGGCTTCATGGTTGCCGGGCGGGACGTCGAGGTAGATGGGGTAATCGTTGGACTAGAAAGACTGTCCGAAAAGCTGTGATGTCGCGAAACGCGCGGAACGGGCTTGTAAGAGGTAACGTCCATCTCGGCAGTAGACTGGGAGTGCGATGGCACGTCGTAGGGCATAGCAAGGTGAGTGTGGCAGAGAAAAGGGAGAGAGAGAGAGCGCGCAGAGCAGAGGGCGGGAGAGGGCAAGGAAACAGTGGCCGTAACCTCCTTCGATGGAGGCCAGTGTGCGAGGGCTGTTCGATGGTGATGAGCTGACCTTCTTGTCCGCTATGTCCTAGGGTGCAGACTTCGAGCCCCAGTGAGGAGGTTCGTATGCCGTGTGCCCTCCCAGGCGTCGATCCAGCGAGATGATGGTCCAGGAAGAGAAAGCAAGGTAAACTTGAACGCTCGTGAGACGACGATCATCCCGCGGCGCGATCATGAAGGACGGAGCCAAATGACATCATTGAAATCGCCAAATCTGGAAGGGCCCTTGTTCTCGACGCTCGTGCCCCCTTTGTCCTGAAGAGGCGGCGTGTAAGATCCCTTGGTGTTAGTGTCCCGCATACCACTCACCTGAGCGAGCGAATACCGTTCGTACGCGCCTTTGTCCCCAGGTCTCCATTCGCTACCAAGTTCTGCAGAATAAAATTGCCTTCGCTCGAGAGCCGTGTCTCGGAAGTCGGAAGGGCGATCGGCCATGCCTGCGAGCAGTCGCCTCCCGCGCCAGAGTAGGGGAAAACAAACCGCGGTCAGTATGGCCAGCACCTTCACTTCGCACCTTATGTACCCACCGACCTACCCTCGTGAGAAGCGACTCTGATAGACCGATGGAGCAGCGGCAGTGAGAGCAAGCCAACGAAAACCGGACCATGAAATTATGTACTACGAAGGGACCAAGAGATGTCGGTAGAGATGTAGGTATGCGATGCGTATATAGGTACAAATGTCTTCCTCAGAGCAAAGGAGGGTCGCCGGGAGCATGCGAGGGAACGGGGGAGGCGCTGATCGAGCCATAGGAAAGGCGCTGATCAGCCACGGGAAGGCAGTAGCGCAATAGAGGGAGGCAGTGGCACTGGAAGAGCCCAGTAGCGCCATGGGCGCTAACAAGGGTGGGGCAGCAGCCACGGAAGGGCGCGCCGACCGCGATGGAGGCGCACTAGCACAGTCTCAGCGATCAGCAACCCCTCACAGCCGCTTCAACGCCTTCTTCCGCTTCTCCGCCCCGTTCGACGCGCCCCCCGTCGCCGCGCGCTTCACCGCCTTCCCCGCCGCCGCCGCCGGTGCCGCGCCCCCATTCACATTCTTGTCCGCCGTCCCCAGCGGTGACGGCCCCGCGTAGCTCCCCTTCGACCCGTGCTCCTTCCCCGCGCCGTCCTCCCCGCCCGCGTTCGACTGCTTGAACGGCACCTGCGGGCCCGTCGCGGGCGCGGGTGAGGCCGACTTGCGCGTCGAGGTCGAGGTGCGCGACGGGACTGACATCACCGGCGTCTGCGTCGCGCTCGACGGCGGCTTCGACGAGGGGGCGGAGTTGTTTGCGGTGGAGGTGGAAGACGAGGCGGCGGGCGTGTCGAACGCGGCGGGCCGTGCGCGCGCGTGCACGCCGGTCATCAGCTTCGCGCGGCTGCAGTACGAGTTGTAGTCCTCCAGGAGGAGCTTGCCCGCTTCTTCATCCAAAGCAGACTCGGGGTTCGGGTAGATGAGCAGGCACTTGACGGTGACGAGGATGTGCGCGATGCCGTAGGACGCCTGCCAGTCCTTCTTGAGCGTGTTCACGCAGATGTCGCCCGCGGAGGACACGTTCGGGTGGAAGATCTTCGTCGCGAACCAGCCTGGGAAATCGTGTGCGTCAGTCGAACGGTGGAATTGTGAAGAACATGCGCACGCACATTTGGGCGGCGCCGCGGGAAACTCCTCCGAGAACTTGAACTTGACGCTGAAGTAGCCACCCGCGTACGGGGTGCCCTCTGAAAGCTCAGTCAGTTCAGACACTTAAGCGCGATCGCGAAGCCACGCACCAGGACCCTCAATGACGCCCGTCACGTCGAGCATGTTGTCTTCGCTGGCGAGGATTCGAATGCCTTCTGGTGGTGTCCTCTGCAGCTCAGAGATCTCGCGCATAAGGCGGCGGAGCACGGCAGGCGATACGGACTAGAAAACAATCAGCCATCGTTCATGTTCGTGTTGGGCTCGCAGGCCACCAGCGCGCGCGTTCAGGAGCTCGAACATCGCGTTCAACAGTGGTCCAAAACGTCGTCGCACGAGTCCAGCACCCTCCCGCGGCTCGAACAACGCTGCGCGTGGCATCACGAACGGCGGCGGCATCCAACTCACCATGTTTACTGGCGCGGGAGGCGGTTCGACTCGCGAAAGGGGTGGTGGTGGAAAACAAAAGACGATGTCAGGAAAACAGGCAATAAATAAACACACGTGATCAGTGTTGGTTCATGCACGAGGCCGGCTGTGGAGACCCCCTCGGCAGATCCTTCGGCGCGGATGAGACCCCGGATTGGGCCTTTTCCGCGGAATTCCAGCTGTTTCTTTTCGGCAAGGGCCGCAGGGAGATTCTTTTTGGGAGGGGCCTGACAGGGCGAACCAGGTCGGTTGGGTGAGCAGCTCGCCGTCTGTCCACCGCTCCGGTTGTCCGCATTTTCTCACTTGGGTATTGTCCTTCATCCTCTGTGATGTCCCTTTGACCGTCTGTGGTACATATGTCCTTCCTTGCGACGCGTCTTTCACCCTATCCCGGCCTTCATTTCCTGCGGCCAGTCTCTCAATAGCGAAGCAATCGTTCTGGCCGGCAGAAGGACTTCGGCGCTGCGTTTCTCAATCGTTGCATTCGTCACATCAACCCACGCTTCAAACCCATTATTCGACTTCCACGGGAACTTCAAGCAGACCATTATGCATACTCAGATCGCCGGAATGGCGAAGGTGGCGCGTGCAGCAACAGCAGAAGCTTCTCTCGTCAGAACTTCCCGCACATGAAGCGGAAAGACTGTAGATTCAGAACTAGCTGCTTCCCCGGCGCAGGCGTTACCCGTTCACGAAAGCATGCCGTGGATATACATTGTAAGCCCTTCATATATTTACACATTGTACCCTTGCTCGCTGAGTAAACTCCACCCCGCGCGCTCCTGCGCGAGCTCGTCGGGGTGGTTGAGGAGGCGGCCTGAGGGGGTGGATGATCAGTATTTGCTTCCCTCGGACACTCAAAGCCAGGGTGCGATGCGGAATGAGGAGCGCAGCGAAGCGAGTTGCACGGCACAGCGGAAGAAACACCCAACTCACCCTCCATTCCACCCGCAATCGTCACGACCTGCCCCGAGACGTGGCCAGAGGCCTTCGCGGACGAGAGAAGCACGATCTGCGTGGCGATATCCTCGGCGACGGCTATTTTCTTGAGGGGCATACTAACGTGGTGGGTGAGAGCCGATCTAAGTTGGATTGAACTGGGCCAAACTCTACTCACGTCGCCAGCGCCCGGTACATCCTCTCGGGCTCCTGTCCCAGCTGCGCCTCCGCCATCGGCGTCCAGACCTGGGTTCATCGGTCAGCTTCTTCCCAATCTAGTGCAATTTTCCTATGGGTGTCGAGGCGAGAGGATGCACTGACCCAGCCCGGCGCGACGGCGTTGACGCGGCCCAGAGGCGCGATCTTGACGATCTCGTTCTTGAGCGAGAGCGTGAGCCCGTACATCATGGCGGACTTGGCGGAGGCGTAGTCGGCTTGGCCGGCCTGTGGGGGATTGTCAGCGCTCAGGGAATGGAGGGTACTGATGCGCAGACGCGACGGGGAACAGCAGCCCCGTGACCGCGTTCAGAGCGCACCCCGACGCGTCATAAATCCATTCCAGCCCAGGCGTGTAACGAACTCGTCATCTCCATTCCACTCACCAGCCCAAACTGCCCCGCCGTCGACCCGACCAGGATCACCGCCGCCTTCTCCTTCGCCACCTCCCCCGCCGCTCGCAGCCCCCGCAGATACTCCCTCGTCACCAGGAACACCGCGTCCAGGTTCACTGTCAGCGTCCGCCGCCAGCGCTCGAGTGCCATATCCACTACGGGCACGCCGGGCTCGGGCGAGATTCCGTGGTTGACGACGACGACCTGGACGGGGCCGAAGCGCGCGGCGGCGTCGGCAAAGAGGCGCGCGACGGCGGGCTCGCGGGTGACGTCCGCTTGAACGGTGGTGAGGGTGTCGGGGTGGGAGGAGAGAAGGGGTGCGAGGGAGGTGTTGTTGGAGTTGTAGTGCGCGGTGACCTTGGCGCCTTGGGCTGGGAGGGCGTCAGGTCAGGTTAGGGGAGGTCCGGATTAGGGAAGGCTAGAATGGCGAGGAGGACAGGCCCGCAGGCTAAAATTGCGCGCGGAGGGAGGGCGGAGGCTAGCACGGACCTAGGTATTCTTTCGTGGTCGCTAGCCCGATGCCACCGCTGGCGCCTGCGACCGAAGGAGGTTAGCTGGCGGGCTCGTATTGGTAGTTGTCAACGGACGGGCTTACCGGTGATGAGAACGTGCACGTCTTTCAGTCCGAGATCCATCGTTGTCAGGGCTCTTCAAGATGGCAGCTTCGAACAAGCGGCGGGGTTATAACGGTCTAGGATGCGACGTCAACATGACTCGTCACTTGACGATAACGGCGATTGCTCATCCGGAACTTACTCATCTGGGGTGCTTTGGTCAGTCCTTTCTTAGGTCAAAGAAAGATGCAGGTAGGATTCGACCATCGGCATAGAAGAAAGGGGATATCGTGCTGATGCTTAGTGATAGACTGCTTGAGACGTGGAATCAGAGCGGTCGGAGGAAACCTTATACCGAACATGAGGAGAGCATTGGCCAGAGAGACATATCTTCTCGGATACGCTGAATATATCCAAGCACAAAGACTCCATTAGACAGAGTTCTCAGACGCTCAATGATGAGAAAGGACGACAGGAACAGAGAACAAACAACCGGACAGTTCGCGTCGTCTTACCGTTTCACGAGAATTCACGCACCTCGCAGGTCGCCTTCCTCGACTGGCTGAATACGTCCCCGATCCTGACTGTACCACTGTTCTTCACGAATATCGTCGCTTGTGTGATGGTCGGGATCAAGGTTTGGTAAGCGCTCCTTTTGTATACTTCTTGCTGTTGTCGCACCATCCGCTATGTTCCTTGCCACTGACCGCTGTCGCACCCCTTGCCCCCCCTTCGCGAGACTTTGGAGCGTCGCCTGCGCGTTCAACAATGCTGATCGTATCACACCCCCAGGGACTACCGCCAAAACGTGAAAGCGTACATCGGCAACGCGGGGAATCACGGTGCCAGCATCGAGCGCACGCTGCTGCTCATTCTGGAGTCTGGGGTCGTGTATTGTTTGCTGTGGGTGAGTACGCGAGTATACTCCTCCCCTGTCATTATTCTCCTGCCATAGTGGCCCAACTGACGCACCTCCTCTACAGCTTTTCCTCCTCCTCTCCGGTGTCGAGGTCCTTTCGGACGACTCGAACACAGTACTGCTGAGTGTGGCTGTGAGCGTAGCGGTGAGTACTCCTTACTTTCGCAATAGCGGCTCTTCGCTGCCTCACATGTATCTTGTGGCGGATAACCTTCACTGACAGCGATCCTGACTGACGCGCATCCACAGGGCCTCTACCCAACGATCATCATCATCCTCGTCGCGCTCGAGAAGTCGCACACGGATACCGTATTTCATCCTTCCTCGTCACCGACCGAGTCGCATTCGCTCGAGCCACTCGCGTTTATGGCGACGGTGCCGAAGGATTCTTTCATAGCGAGTGCGCCGAAGGGGACGATGTCGGCTGGGGATGAATATCACGATCTGGAAAGCCGATTTGCATTGAATCAGACTCAAAACATATCCAAGTCGGACACGCAGCTCATGTCGAAATCGGATCCGCCGTACCGAACCTCGAGGGTGGAGGCACGCTCGGTACACTCGACCAACCACGGCAGCTCGCGGAGGTCGAGCAGCATGTCCAATGCAGAGAGACTAGCATAACGGGTGCCGGGAGGGCAGCATAACGGGTGCTGGGAGGGCGGCATCATGAATGCTGGACGAAGATAACGACCTTGATGACCTTCACGCAAAGCTGTACTACTAGGGTAAATTAATCGGTAGCGCGCCACATCTTCCCAATTCACCAACCCTCATGGCTCATACCGGCGCCGCACGCCGAATGGCTAACGAGCTTGACCTGACCCCCAGGTCACCTGGATTCATTCACGAAGTTAACGGTCATAGGTCGGCCTACTCGATGCAAAGGTACACGGATTACTCGGCGCGAGCCATTCATATACCCTCTCCAGTCGGCGCCGCTCTTCCCCCTTTTGCCACGACCATATTCTCTCCTTTTACCACGATGGCCATTCTAATACTGCAGGTCCTCGTCGTCTGCATCCTCCTCTACGTCCTCCACCTGCGGCTCAAGCGAGCCTCCTCTCACCCTCCCCTCCCTCCAGGGCCGCCTGCAGAGTGGTTACTTGGTCACTTGCGCGTCGTGCCGCAGAAGGACGCGGCGAGGGCGTACTATCGGTGGAGTAAGGAGTATGGTGAGTGTTGTGCGGTGGCTCTCTCATAAACGCGATAGCCCGGGGTGCTTCGTTTGCGCGATGCTGACTGTCTTCGTCTATTTGCGCTGCAGGCTCGGCTGTGATCCACGTCAACGTGCTCGGGCAACACATCATCGTGCTCAACACTCTCACTGCGGCGATAGACCTGCTGCATAAGCGGGGGGCAATTTATAGTGATCGACCGCATTGGGAGTCCTTTCGAATGTAAGTGCTGAGTGGCCTTGTTCAACTTCACTCTATGTGCTTGTCCTCCAGGATGACCGATCTACTAGGTCAAACGAATACGGATAGCATGCTAACCTCTTCAACAGGCTCGGCTACGAACACGACGTCCTGCTGACGAGCTCCAAAGATCCATCCTTCCCCATCCTCCGCGGAGCGCTGCAGAACTACCTTGCGAAGAGTACAATCCATCAGTTTGCCCCTGTCCAGGTTCATGAGGCGCGCAAGCTCGTCAAGCGGATTGTGGAGAATCCGGAAGGGTGGAGAGGCGCGTTGCAGATGTAAGCTTTTCCCGAATCGTGACTCGTTGCCTATGCTCTGGCTGAGCGCTGATATTTCCTGACTCCAGGTTTAGCACCTCTGTAATCGTTGGAATCATCTCTGGACACGAGATCAAGACTCCCGACGACGATTACTTGCAAATCGGACGCGGCATCTGCGAGGCGATGAGCGGTGGCGGGCCACCTGGTGCGACTGGCGTCGATCTCTTTCCTTTTTGTAAGTTAATCGCTACCTATTGCTAGAGTTTAGGACGCAGCTCATATATTATCGCAGTGCGCCTCCTTCCAAGCTGGTGCGATCCGACCGGCTCAACGACGCACATGCGCAAGAATAAGCCAGCGATAATGCGGATGATCAACGTACCGTATGAGCGCGTTACGCAGGAGATAGTACGCAGCCTTTATGCAGTCGAGCGCCGCCTCTTCAGCTCAGCCTTGGATTCAGAAAGCTGGCACAGCTCGGCCGTCCTTCATTCTCTCTGGCATCGAAGAGGCCGAGGCTGAGCACGGACGCGTAGATGCCGAGACGGCAGCGCGGATTCGAGGCGTAGCAGGCTCTATGTTTTCGGGTGAGCTTCTCGATTTTCCCTACCAGTGCTCTTAACTCATAAATACAATCAGCCGGAGCAGATACAGTGCGTCCCAAGCAATACTTCTCGATGCGACCATCCGCTGACCAACGATGTCAGACTCTGGACACTCTCACCGTCTTCATCTTCGCCATCGTCAACCATTCCGAGGTTCAAGAGCGCGCACGCGCCGAGCTTGACGCCGTTGTTGGGCCCGACCGCCTGCCTGAGATGGAGGACCGTCCGAACCTGCCATATATCGAGCGGATGGTGCAAGAGACGTTTAGGTGCGTCGAGTTCGACTTCAGCTGGCCCTTCACATAGATCGGTAAACCTCGTCGACCAGGATCTATCCAGTCGCGCCTCTAGGTAAGCCGAGCGTTACCGTCGTGGCAACTGCTTCACTTACGATCTTAGGAGCCCCACACAAATCCACTGAAGATGATGTGTATGATGGGATGTTCATTCCGAAGGTACCTCGACTTACTCTTCCCATCTTTCGTACTGCGTTTGACCATCATGCAGGGCTCCGTCGTCATCTCCAACGCCTTCGCCATGACGCACGACGAGGACGTGTACTCAGACCCCTGGCGGTTCGACCCGGACCGCTACCTGCCTCTGAACGAGGGAGGGCGCGGGGAGCCCTTGCCGGCGGCTCACTTTGGCTTCGGGAGGAGGTGAGTGTGATTCTACTCCTCGCTTTGGTCGATCGGAGAGCGGATGACTGACGAAGAATATTTGCCACAGAATCTGCCCCGGTCGCTACCTCGGCGACGCGTCGGTGTTCATCGCGATTGCGACCATTTTGCACGTCCTCACGATCAAGAAGTTGAAGGATATGAACGGGGAGGAGATCACTATTGACCCGGAGACGGCAACGTATACGACAGGGCTGGCGAGGTGCGTTTGACTGAGTGATTGCGGGAGATATCTAGACTGACACGCTCCTGCCAGCCATCCTGAGAAGGTTCTTTGTACTATCGAGCCCGTCAGCGAGCGAACGAAGCGTCTAGCCATGGAGGTTGAGTAGTGTAATGAGGACGAGAAGCAGCGAAGAAACGAATGACGTCCTGACAGGGCTTCGTTTACATGAGTGCCCTCGTGGTGAGCTTTGGTATCGGCTGCAGGCCCGGTAGGAACGTCGTTTACGAGTCGAGCGTTCTTGGTACTCATTCCCGTCTTGGGCGCTTGTAAGGCGCACCTTTGTGCCACTATTACTCCTGAGTGAGCTCCTTACTCCTCAACTGTTCTCTTTAGACTTTTCTCCGCACCAAAGCTCCGCTCGTCCCATGCATACATAAGGCATCCACGCAAGACCTCCCCTCACCGCTAAGCATCCACGTTCAGGCATGCGTTTGAACACCTTCCTCGTCGTCCTTGCTGCTATTACGACCTTCACTACCGCACAGAGCGTCTCGCGTGAGTCTATTCTCAAACATACCATTTCAGCGTTGACCTCTACACCCCGACCAGCCGGCTGCGGCGACACATGCATCGCCGAGGAGTGCGCGCCGGAGTCCCCTCAGGACTGTCTTTGCCCGACCGAGGAGTGGAATCTTCCTGCGATCGTCAGCTGCTTGCCGAGGCGTTGCAAGACCGAGTGGGAGGTTGAGGCAGCCACTGCGGCCATAAGGGATTATATGCGGAAATGTTGGGACTAGGTCGGAGGAAAGGATGCATCGGTACAACAAAAGAATTAGGGTGTCAAAAGAATGCCAGCGCGGATAGAGACAGAGCATTCGAGCGATATACTCGGAAGGAAACAGCGGAACTCTGGCGAGAATGGCTGGGTTGCAAACTCAGGGGCATATGTCACGGGAAGTTGAACCGTGACGACGTCCATCACGTGCGATCACGAGCATTGTTACGGACTCACACGGACCCACCGCAGGCTGTGGGCGTACACGCGTAGAGTTTCTTGCGATGCAATAAAGCAACCACAAGTAAGTACATTGGATATGTCTCCCTCTTCCTCTTCTACCACCACGTCCCTCCTCCCTCACTGACGTCGCACATATGCGCCCCTCATGCCTTCCCCTCAATCACCTTGCCTTCCCTCTCCGCCTTCTCCCTTGCCTCCCTCCTCCGCTTCACGTCCCAGTTGTACACGCGTGCGGTGTTCACCTCCATGACGGTGATCTGCTCGCGCAGGAACTCGAGGTCCTCGATCGTGTTCTGCAGGTTCTGCTCCGCGGCGGCGAGCTTGGACTGGAGGAGGGCGATGGCGGCGGGGATTTTGTAGGAGAGCATGACGTTGGCCTGGGGGTGGAGGGTGGGATTGAAAGAAGGCAGGAGGGAGGACAGAGGGCGGGAGGGAGGAAAGAAGGCGGGAGAGGGGAAGAAGGGATGGGAGAGGTGGTATGATGCGGCAGGCGGCGCAAAGAGCACGGTGGCGGTTAGAGGGGGTTGCGTGTAGATCGGTGAGGGACGAGGTGAATGAAGGGGAGGAGAGGATCAGCGACCGGTCACGATAGCAGAAGCGGATGTACGCACCCCTAGCCAGATGAACACCTGATCCGTCTCTTCAAGCTCGGCTTCTGCGAATAGGGTATCGTTGAGCTCGAACGTTGTTCGTATGGGCTTCGGCGGCACGTCCGCGTCCTCTTCATCGTCATCCAGATCATCATCGTCTTCTGACGCGCCCTTCTGCTTCCCCTCCTGCAATTCAGTTCAGCGCTCGTCGTCTCGCGTCCGAAAGAACAGCACGACGCACCTTCCGCTCGTGCAAGAACTCAACCATGCTCAACGTCTTCTTGATGTCGGGGATCTTGTCTTCCAAGCCCGCGCGTCGTGAGCCTAGGTTGCTGTCCATGTACTTGTACTTGCTTTGCGCGGAGCGTCAGCCAAACTGGGTCGATCGCGCGAGACGGGTGGGGCGTACGCTAGCGCGTCTTGAAACGCCTTCAGTGGTGCCTCGACGTCTGCGTCGGGGCCGCCGAGGTACTCCTCTACATCTGCCTGTTGTGTAGCGACAGTCATAGCGCGTACATTGATGGGGCAAGGACATCCAATGGTATGACAGGACGGAGGGTATTGTTCGATCAGCAGGGAACTTCACGTAGGCGCAGGAAACGCACGATGAAGGGAGCTTTGGGTATCCCGCGGGGGTTCTTCTCGTCACTAAACACGCTAATAGTCTTTGAGGCCATGCTTTTGCCAGGTTTTCGAGATGAAGTAGTAGCTATACGTCGAGATGGATGAGGAAAACAAGGGATAAATCCATTATCTCCCTCCGCGGTCTCCGCGGAACGACTGTCGGCAAAGGCCGAGAGACGATTTGCATCCGTTTCTCCTGCCGACAGCGTTACTTCCTACCCTCATCTTGGTGGACTGCTGAACGTCGAATGAAATCTGCGACCTTGCCTGCCTGCAGAATACCCACGCTCCATGGGCTAAGGACCAGCAGCACGTCGCCCGCGAAATGTCATGGGAATTTGACATCGCCTCGGGAGGCCGGCGGTGCGCCACGAGACGGTCAACATCTTTGAGGGCCCCCTGCTCACAATTGGGCGGAAAGCAGACAAAAAGAAAGGGGATCCGTTCTCGTAAAGGCCCAGCCCTGGTAGAACTCTCGAACTTACGCGGCACCTCGCTTATCAGCACATGATGATGGTGGGAAGACCAAGAGGTGGCTTACCTTATTGTTCGCCGTATTTGGCTGTCCTTGTCCATTGTGCCACCGATTAGGCGCCCGGATCAGGGTAGCCGGCACCGCCGGCTGGACCACAAAAAGGCGCTGTCCTTTGCCACTGCTCTTTCACCCGGACCACCATCTTCCCTCCCCATTCCCCTCCACAGCAGAGCTCGCCACAAAGCCTTTTCCATTCCACCATGGTCCTCGTCGAGGTCCTCATCCACGCCAGCGCCCTCATGGTGTCTGTCGCGTACTTCTCCGGTTTAGCGCCCGCGGACACCGTCGCCCAGGCCCTCGTGTACATCTCCTCCACCTACCTCGCCGTCAGCTACACCGCGTCCTTCGTCAACTCCTTCTATCCTCTCACACTCTCACACGGCGCCGCAAACAACGACACGGTCTTCTCCCCCGTCGAACCCGCCTTTGTGGCGGAGGCCGTACCTTCCGTCCGTGCCCCGGAGCCATCCGCCGCCGTCGATGACTCGGCGAAGGAGCGCTACGAGATTGAAGCAGCGTTCATCAGAGACGGATGGACCACCCACGTCTCGAAGGATGGCGAATACATCCATTGGGGGAAGGCAGGAAACCCGACACCCCCATCATTGCGAAGAAACCTCGAAGCCGACGACGACGCCAACATCTTCCAATCCGCGCGCACTTACAGCCAAGAACACCATCGCCAATCCCCATACCTTAGACCCAGCCTCAAAGCTACCCTCATCGTCGTGCGTGGCCCTGACCATCCTCCTTGCGCTTGTGCTCACCATCTTGCAGGTCGGCGGCGTCGTCTTCGCTGTCGTGAGCGTGCTCGGGGTAGTGGTCTGGTACTCCCAGTCTACCTTTGCGGCCGCAGGGTCTTCCAGAATCGCTCAGCAGGCTCTGCGTCGCCGCCCTCTTAGGCAGCCCATCATGATCAGGCCGCACGTGAATAATTCTTCCGACGCCCCCACCTCCCTTGAGGAGTATGGGGTCGGATTGGACAACATACTTGAGCCGGACGCCGCTCCGAATGATCAGTACGTACCGGTTCTGATCTACAGTGGTCCCACCTAACCAGCGACGCCAGATCAACCAGCGCCAGCGCCAATGCCAACACCATCCCCTCCACTCATACAGCCTCTTCCCCTCCCTCAACACCGTAAGTCTCGCGTCGTTGTTTAGTGTGTCCAGGATGACTGATCTGCGTAGGACTTCTGGCATCGGTCAAGGAAAGGAGGACTTTTCCGCCTTAGAAACAACTCCTTGGCCCGACGTTGATCAAGCCTCTAGCAATCATTCTACTACGTAAGTCTACATCTTCTTCTATCAGTGTCGTCCACGTAAGCTGATGGACTGTGCCTTGCAGCGCTCCCACTGCCACTCCTGGTCCAATCACGCTCGATATTCGGCGCACCCTCGCAATGGGCGCTGGCGGATTGGTACAGGTTGCGCGTTGCGGAGGCGAGTATGTGGCTATCAAGAGGATCGACAAGATTCTTTGCCACGATGATCATGTTCGGGAGTCTACTCTGAACGAACGGAGGATCCTCGCGCGCCTCGCAGAGGAGCGCGCGCAGGATGAGACAAAGCATCCTCTTATCATCAAGCTTCTCGCAGCCTTCCAGAACAACGAGAGTCTGTACTTGATGCTGGTGAGCTCTCAGTCAATCCGTCGGAGGCCGAAGCGCTCACGCACCTTCGTATCAGGACTACCATCCTACCGACCTCCACACACGCATCGAGTTCTATCACTACCGTAAGAAGGCCTTCCCGCGCCGACTCCTGCGCTTTCACATCTACGAGCTCTGCACTGCCGTCGTTGGTCTACACGAGGCAGGGATCATCCACCGCGACATCAAGCCCGAAAACAT
>JAMQCK010000187.1:0-42055 GCA_024196135.1 Pleurotus ostreatus/Saccharomyces cerevisiae fusant | reverse complement strand
CGGGGGCGCGGACATCGACGGCGCGGTCGCGCTGATGTGCGAGGCGTGGCCGGAGCTGGAGGAGCTGGAGATACTGCCGGACGAGCCTGGCATCGACCTCGGCGATCCGCTGGCCCCGTATACCCCGCGGGTGACGTTGCGCGCGCTCGTCCCGCTCGCGCGGCACTGCCCAAAGTTGAGGAGATTCTTCCTCACGTTTTTGGATCTCTTCGACATACCTGATACGGTGGAGGTGCCGGAGGACGAGCGCATCGAAAAGGGGCCGATAGTACTGGAGTTCATGTGCTCGGAACTGTCGTGCGCACAGGTAGAGCCAGTGACGGCCTTCCTGACGAGCCTGTTTCCGAAGGGAGGGATCGAGCACATAGATCCTGGTTTGTCAGAGGAGATGTGGGGAAGGGTATGCGCAAACATGGGCATTGACCTCGGCAAGTTTGACGATTTCTTATACGAAAAGTATGCCGTGTAGATGGACGTGCCAAATTATAGACTTATCGTGACCTTCGACCGTAACTTGAGACCAATCACGCCGCCACCACGACCATCCCAGCCTGGGATAGTGGCACGGCAAACGGGGCACCTGCAGCAAGGATTAGAATGATTGACCCAACTGATAAGCTTCTATGTCTTACTTCGCCTCCAATCCCTCCGGCGTATGCGCCGCACGCAACATCGCGGTCTTGACCGCCGTAAACAGACAGCTCCCACAGCAGATATGGCCGCAGGGAGTCAAAGTCGCATTCGTCGGCGCGAAGAAGCATATCGGGCAAGTATATTCGGCGAGGGGCGTCTGCTTGGGCGGTGGCGCGGGCGAAGCGGGCTCGGGTGCAGGTGTGCGCGTAGCGGCGCGCTGCTTCCCCTTCGCGTTGGTAGGTGGAGAGGGGGGCCTGTCGACGACCCCAAGCCCTATGTCGGGCAGTGTCTCGACATCGGTGTACTGCTCTGGCTGCTCCGGCACGTCGGCGACAGTCAGGTCAAAGCCGACTTCCTCAGCGCGTTCGCCAGATAGCCCGCCTTCAGCCTGCGTATTTCCCGCCGAGGATGTACCGGTTTCGAGTTCGTCATGCGCGGCCTGTATAGCAGCAATCCTGCGCGATCTTTTGGACTGCCTCGGAAGACTGGCTGATCTTTGCTTTCGCTTTCGACTTCCAAACGAGGATCCGGTGGCAGAAGCACTATCAGTGAGATCAATGGAGCCTGGAGTAGATGCACGAGAGCGGGAACGAGAGCTCGTGGCGGAGCGCGCAGCGCGGACAAGAGATGCGGCGCGTGAGCGAGGTTCGCGGTTCCTGCTTGTCATTGGTGTTGGTAGGGGCGAGTCGTCCATTGCGAGCAGAGTCTCTGAGTCGAGCCTTCTCCTTCAAGCTCTTCCAATGTCGAACCGTTGAAGCTGATGATGGACGGTGGATAAAGTCCGGGAAATGGTCCGGGTCCGGAGGATTTCCACTGTCCAGTGATCCGGTCTCGCGGGCCGTAATCGCCGCTCACGTGTAGCCCCTGTCGACGTGTCGCGCCTCCGCACGCTCGCTGCCCGCATCGACTCGCTCCTTGGCATACACTTTTCCCGCAACTACTGGGGACGTCGACGCGGCCACCGCGGACGGCGACAACAACAGCGACGATGGCGGCCTTCATTGACAAGCTGGAAGCAGTGCTTCCCCCCGGTCTTGCCAAGTTGGACGCATTCCCCAAGCTCCCCGGCACGTACAAGGCGCGCTCTGAGTCAAGAGGATTCCTCACTCTCTTCGTCGCCTTTCTCTGCTTTATCCTCGTCTTCAATGACATCTCGGAGTATATCTGGGGCTGGCCCGACTATGAGTTCAGCGTGGACAGGCATTCGTCTTCGTTCATGAACATCAACGTCGATATGGTCGTGAATATGCCGTGCAGATGTGCGTGACCAGTCGATCATCATTTGAGCTGCCAGCTCACATCCCCTAGTCATCAGTGTAGATCTGAGAGATGCCGTTGGCGATCGCTTGTTCCTCAGCAACCATGGTCTTCGCCGCGATGGGGTGAGTGCAGGCGTTCCCCTTCCCCGATCATTCGCTCATACCCAAGTAGACGAAATTCGATGTCGGGCAAGCCACGAAGCTCAAGTATGCGCGCTACCCTTCTACTATTCCTCCTCTTACACCCGTCTAGGGAACACGCCAGGGCCCTCTCCGCCCGGGAAGCCGTCGCGCAAGGCCGGAAGAACCGCGGTCTCTTCTCCGGACTCTTCGGCGGCAAGTCGAAGGACCTCTTCCCTCCCACCTACAACTATGAACCTCATGGAAGCGCCTGCCGCGTCTGGGGCTCCCTCGAGGTGAAGAAAGTCACAGGTAGGATCGACTTTTGGCCGCCGGTCGCGTCTGACCTTGCTCCCAGCAAACCTCCACATTACGACCGCCGGACACGGGTACGCGAGCAGGGAACATGCAGATCACAAAGGTGCGTCTGTTTGATAGCTGGCCTATGCTGCTTCTGACCTGTCGCTGTCAGTCATGAACTTGACACATGTCATCTCGGAATTTTCCTTCGGCCCTCACTTCCCCGACATAGTACAGCCCCTCGACTATACCTTCGAGGTAGCCAAGGATCGTACGTTGCCTTCCCCACTCCCCCTCTACCCATACTGACCCACCCCAGCCTTCGTTGCCTACCAATACTACCTCCACGTTGTCCCCACCACGTACATAGCCCCTCGCTCCGCCCCGCTGAGCACCAACCAATACTCCGTCACTCACTACAAAAAGGTCTTCGAGCACAACCAGGCCACCCCTGGCATCTTCTTCAAATTCGACATCGACCCGCTCGCGATCCAGATCCACCAGCGCACCACCTCCTTCGCGCGCCTCTTCATCCGCGTCGTGGGCGTCGTCGGTGGCGTGTTCGTATGTGTCAGCTACGCGCTGCGCGTCACCACCCGCGCCGTCGAGGTCGTCACGGGCGACGTCGGCGGCCCTGCGCTTGACACGGCGGAGGCCTCCGGCGCGAAGGTCGGCCTGCGCGCGAAGTTCGGCGGGAGCGAGCTGAGGGCGAGATCGCGCGTCGTGCGGCAGGGCTCAGGCTGGACCGTCGAGGGCGGCAGCAACTACGGCGGCGGGAGCGTGCCCGCGTCGCCCTTCCCCGGCTCGCCGTTCGCGGGCGGCGCCCCGGCCTCGCCGTACGTCAACACACCGTTCACCCCCTCCTTCGGGCCGCGCACGCCGTCCGGCGGAAGCACGTTCGGCCCGCAGGGCGTGCGGCGGCAGTCGAGCAACCTTAGCGGCGCCCAACCTCCC
Source organism: Pleurotus ostreatus/Saccharomyces cerevisiae fusant (assembly GCA_024196135.1). Taxonomy (NCBI): domain Eukaryota; kingdom Fungi; species Pleurotus ostreatus/Saccharomyces cerevisiae fusant. Next base: position 38,789 of record JAMQCK010000187.1, on the reverse strand, counting down.
GCGAGCCCATACGTGCCTGCAAGCCCGTATGTTCCGACGCCGAGCTCGCAATATGCGCCGAGTCCGTACGCCGGCGCACCAAGCCCCTTCGTCGGCTCGCAGCAGCACCTCGTCTCCCCGCAGCCGTCGTACGAGATCTTCCCGCCGACGCCCAACCCGCCAAACGGCGGCGGGAGCTTCGCGTCGCAGCAGCAGGCGCATCCGCCGAAGCCGCCGAAGAAGGAGGATTGAGGGGGACGTGTTACCTGACAGTGCTCTTCTCGGCATTGTGTGGAAGTTGCCGTTGGATCTGGGATAGCTGGACGAGCAGCACGTCGCTCGGTCGCCCACTACCCAGTGTAGTTGTAGGTTATATATGCTTTGCTCTCTATTTATTCGGGCTATGTGGATTTTTCATTGCCTTCTTGGAAGACTGAGCATTGTTAACCTTTGTCCAGGCTGCAACGGGTCTTTGGCTAACCTGAGAAGATGCATCCATTAAACGACATGTACTTTACAGTAGAGAACAAAAGAACATCCAAGTGAAAACTAGGTGTCGCGAGGTTGTGACGACTCATCCACGTCGTCTTCCCGATCCAAGTCGCCTTCCTCTGAGGATTCCCAGTCCGAACCAGAACCTGAGCTCCATGACCGGTAGTAGGTATAAGGCTCTGGCTCTGGCTCGTCCTCGTCCTCTTCCAACTCCGTTTCTCGGCCCGGACGCATGTCCTCATCGACTATCCAGTCCCAGTACTCCTCGCGGTACTCGTCCGAGAAGCACGCGCATTCCAACGTAGGATACGGGAAGACACTGGCCAGGAACTCGGCTGCACGACGCGAATACTTCCTGCTGGACAGGACCCCGGTGTCCTGGGGACCCACGTCGAGCACCACGCGCCTGTCGAGCAGGGGCTCTCCGTCCAGGTCGCTGAGGGGCGGATGGATTTTGTCGCGGGAGCTCAAGCGCATGTCGAGCTGCAGGTGACTGAGCCGCGGGCAGCGCCGCGCGAGATACCGCACGTCCTCCAGGTCGAAGAAGCCGAACTCGGACTCCCACGGGTCGAGCGACAGCTGGTTCCGTATCGCGAGACTCTCGAGCCGCGGCCAGGCCTCGGTGAACATCTTCAGCGCGCCCTCCGGGTCGGAGTACCACGCGCAGATGTCGAGCCGGAAGTGCGTGATGTTGCGGAACGCGAGGAGGTCGGCGTAGATCCACCTGGCGGGCTCGTTCATGTGCCCGGAACTGTTCGTGACGACGCTGAGGCGCTCGAGCGCGTCGTGGTCGCAGGTGTCGCGGATGCGCTTGTACAGGTCGTAATCGTCTTCTGTGGCGCGCTGGTCGCGAGGGTTGTGGCGAAAGCCCGACAGGCGTAGTTCTTCCAGCTTCAGCGGCTCTGTAGATATTTCGTGCAGAGTGGCCGCGAAGGTCTCCATCAGCACCGGGTTGCTGATGTGAAGCTCCCTCAAGCCTGTGAAGCCCAGCGCGCGCTCGGTTTTGCTGTCTAAGCGTAGGTCCTCTTCTGCCTCAGCGTCGAGGAACTTGAGCCGCAGCCCTTCAAGAGACGGTAGGTCGCGCAGGAAATGCAAGATCGTCAGGTGTTCGTCGGGTTCGAGCCCGAGGAAACGAATCCGATCGAGGCGGCAGATATTTCCCGGAAGCCACTCGCTGTGCCCTTCGTCGTCCGCGCGCGTGACCAGGCCGATATAGGGGACGCGCTCCCCGCCTTCGTCCACGTAGCGCGCTGATAGCTTCGCGGTCTCGAGAAGTTGCATCACGCGCTGACCGACATTCAGATGGCGAAGGTTGGGGAGCAGCGGCTGGCCGCCCCCGCCAGCGAGGATCGCGCACAGCGTGTCGTGATGCAGGTGATGGCTATAAACCCATGGTGGGTACGGTTGTTCGTCGTAGAGGACCTTGATGCGGCGAGCGTAGAACTGAAGGCGATCCCACTCTGTTGGCGATAGAGATATCTTGTTGTTGCTATCGGGCTTCAAACAAATAACCTAGGGCCGTGCATTGTGAGGCGCAAGTGTTAAGAAATGTGACCGAGCACTCACCCGATGCTTCAGAGTGTCCGTCTCCGTAATCCCATGCTCATATAGTAATACGCTTGTAAAGCGTTCCTCTGGAGTGCATTGCAAGCGGTCGCGTAGAACCAGGAGGAGTGAGCCAAGGTCTGCCTGTTCCTCCCAGAGGATGTCGAGCGCGATGGAGCCCACATGATGGTTGACTAAAGTGATCGGCAGAAGAGCAGCGTTGCCATCATCGTCTTGGACATGTTTGAAGATGCGGAAAGCAAGCTCATATGTCTCGACGACACGGGCAGCGGCATTCGAGCACATGGGGAGGAGTTGGAGTAGACGACGAGGATGCAGATGAGGGTTGAAGACAAGGGAAGCAGTGGGAGACATTCATGATCGACGGCGCCTTTTATCGTCGCCGGCCAGGCCGAAGCCTGTAACTTGTCACAAGAGAATAAGAGAACAAGGGCCAAGGTACGTGCGCAACTTATTGTCATTGTTGCTGATGGGGATACGCCACAATTGTTCTCGGCAGGTGCCGTCTCCGTTTCGTTCGACGGTCATAGCTTTCAAGGGCGCGGCAATTGTCCTAATTGTGTTCCAAATAAAACAAGGGATTCAAACGATTCATGACAGACTCTCCACCAGGCATCGATAGGACCTGAAGTAAGTGTTCCCATTATATCTCCGACTTCGTAAGTCCCTCGGCCTTCGGCGTCGTCGCCGTTCATATTTAAAACCCTCCTTTGTAGATGAAGCTCTTGAGGCCCGCGACAAGAGGAAGCGCGAGCGTGAGCCTCCTAATTATCTGTGGCAGGTGGCGTCGTAGAAGGCTTTTTCGTTCCTTTTGATTTCTTCTTCTTGCCGGTCTTTTTCGCGGGCGCAACTGGCTCTGGAGGCTCGACATCGGCCGCCCCATGAGCGGCATCCTCGGTAGTCGCGGAGTTCTCGACAGTGGCAGCGGAGGTCTGCAGCTGACTGGTTTCTGCCTTGGGCTTCTTGCCTTTCTTGCCTTTCTTGCCCTTCTTCTTCTTCGCACTCTACGTGTCCGCAGCTGCCTCGCCTTGCGCCCTCTTCGGGTACAGATCATCAGGCGTCAGCCACACATAACTCGTGTCACCCTCCCTATAGGTCACGCACTCCAGCGTCGGGTACGGGAAGACGCTTGCCAGGTAGTCGGCCACGTCCCGGGTATAGTCGTCTGACAGGTTCTCATGCAGATTGTCCTGCGGGCCAAGGCAGAGTTTGACGCGCCTGTCCAGTAGGGGTTCGCCTTCCAGGTTCTCGAGCGGGTATGGAACCTCCTTCAGATCCATCTCCAGCTCGACATAGGAGAGGCGCGGGCAGCGGCGCGCGAGGTACTCCAGGTCAAAGAGGGTGAGGAGCGTGAACTCCCGCTCGAGGGTGTCCGTCGCATACGCAGGCCTGTTCAACAAGATCAGGCTCTCGAGCTGCGGCCAGGCCTGCGTAAACATGTCGAGCGCGCCTTCGACGTCGAGGTGCCAAGCGAAGATGTTCAGCTGGAAGTGCGTGATGTTCGGAAACACGAGGAGGTCGCTGTAGAGCTCGAACGCGCTTTGAAACTGGCTAGAACCGGAGTGCGTGATCGTAGTAAGATGAGTGAGCGTGTTGTGGTCACAGGCATCGTCGATATCCGAGTATAGGTTGGTAGCGTCCGTCTCGTTGGTGAAGTCATGGCGCCAGCCCGTCACATGCAGTTCCTTCAGCTTCAGCGGCTCCGTAGACATTTCCCACAAGGCAGTCCCCACGCTGCGCATCTGGATCGGGTCACTGATGCGCAGTTTCGTCAGCGCAGGGAATCCCAGAGCGTTATGGGCTTCCTTGCCGGTGACCCCGAGGATCAGGTCCTCGTCGTTCTCAGCTTCCGGAAGCTTGAGGTGCAGCTCCTCGAGGTACCGAAGATTGCGGAGGAGGGGGTAGATGGCCAGATCTTTGTCGGGCTCGATTCCGAGAGAGCGAATCTGTTCGAGGCGGCAAAGGTTTCCTGGTACCCATGCGCCCTGCGGCTGTTGGAGCGTGTATGCGATGAGGCAGAGGGACGGGACAGGCCGGCCTCCCTCGTCCACGTAGCGCGCAGATAATTTTGCGGATTCGCAGAGGCTCTCCATCCTCTCACCAAAGTTCAGGCGATAAAGGTTGGGAAGCAGTGGCTCGCTGCCACCGCCGGCGAGTATCGCACACAGCGAGCCCAGCCCCAGGTGTATATCGAAGGATTCTTCCCGAATGAGCGGCTTGTCGTCGAGAACCTTGATGCGACGAGCGTAAAACTGGAGACGCTGCCATTCCACCGATGAGATCGAGACCTTCTTCTCATCATTGGGCCTCAAGAACAAGATCTACGCGTGTTGTTTGTTACACAGCAGTCATGCAGCAATGTGCTTGCGTACTCACCTGATGCTCCTCGACTGTAAGTCGAGAGGTGTTCTCATCGACAGTGACGAATCCGCGACGTTTTTCCATGGTGCTTTCGAGGCGATCTCCCAGAACCTTGATGAGGGGAAGAAGGCTGGTCTGCTCCTCCCAGAGGACGTCTAGTGCGATAGAGCCGACGAAGTGATTGACCAAAGCGACAGGCAAGAGAGCTACGTTGCCACCGTCGTGTTGAACATGCTTGAAGATGCGGAAGGCGAGCTCATATGTCTCGGCGACGCGGGTGGCGGCGCTGTTGGACATGGCGAGGTCAACGATGAGGATGAGGGTCAAAGGCAAGGGCGAAGTGTGCGATCATTGTGAGCAGTGCTTATATATGTCGGCTAGTTTCGGCTACGCTTTGACCGTCACGTATTGCACACAAACATCGAACAATGGACGGCCATTCCAACCGCCCACGTGCAAAACCGCTCTGGCTTTGTATCGACGTATTTCTGCCGCTTGCTTGTGCTGCACGATCATAGGTATTAGAAGCCTTATCAAAGACTTTTGTCTCGATTTGAATGAAAACAGGCGAACAAGACATGTCGGGTAGCGGGATGGTGGTGAAAGGACAAAGAGGAATGTCACACTGTCACCGTGTCACGGTTGCTGAGCTATTGATCCAAATCAGGAAATATACGCCACGTGCAACCCGTGTGTGTCTTCAGCCAGTAGCCAACGACTGAGAACGATCCGATTATTCGCGCCTCATCACACATTTCCTAAGCCGAACGCCCAATCGTGGGGGATAGTCTCCGCGAAGGCCTAGTGGAGAAAATGGGGTAGGTATGAATGCAGCGTAGTAGATGTACGTGAAGTAGACTGTACTGTCAGGCCTTTGAACGACATCATCGCGTCCGTGTCGCCACCGGCTTGGAAACCATCAGCGAAGCCGTCAATTGCATCGCAAACCCCGCGAACAAGGTACTTTCCACATCCCTAGTCCAACCAGAACGATGCCTCAACCATCCGCCACGGAGGAAGGGCTTCGTCTACCGCCGCCAGCTGCGCAGGAGCACCGGCGTCCTCCAACTCGAAAACGCCCGAAATCCTGTGCGTCGCCTCTCGCGCAGCGCCCGGCAGCACAGACAGCTCGTTGACGCCATGCATCAACGTGCGGTCCGCCGCCGTGCAGCCATTGAAGTACGGCAACGGCGTCGCATACGCCATGGGGTCGACGCCCGCCCAGAACGCGTACCCCACGACGACGGGCGCGCCCTGCCAGGGAAGTACAGCGGGTTCAGTGGATTTCCCCTCGCAAGCGACGCCAACAGTCGACTGGTTCTCCTTCTCGGCGACGTCAAGGCACCTCGAGATCCTCGCAGTCTTCCTCTTTAAGCTTGGCTTGAGTTTGTCGTCGCCCAAGCGATAGGCCAGCCAAGCAGGGTCTTCGCGAGCGCTGTTCGTGTAACGAGTCCAAGAGTCCGTCGAAGAGATCGCCATCGCCGAGGCCTGAGTAGGCGCCGAGGCAGTCAACGCAGGAGCAGCGGGAGGACAGTCATTGAAGAGACCCAAAGCGTTCCCCAGAGAACAAGACGCGAGCGCCAGATCATCCGTCTCCTTGTCCGCCGCCGCCGATTTGCCGGGCTTGCCCTTCGTCGCGGGCCGCCTGTAGGGAGAGAAGCGCCGAGGGCTAGGCTCTTGACGAGCACACAGTTCATCCGTCTCGCCCCAGCCGCGAACCGAGAAAGCCGGCTTGCTGTCAGTGTTCGCGGCTTCGTTTATCTCAGGCGCCTCGTCCCGCATACAGACATCTGCCGCCTCCACCGGATACGTCGCAATCAAGTTCAGCATATCGAGCATGTCGTCGTCGTCCGGAAGATTCAAGTACGTCGTCAGTGCCTCGCAAGTGTCGCTGGAGAAGCCCGGGTCCTCGTTGATGTCGACGTCCAAGTGGAGTCCGGGGAGGAAGAAGTCCTCGAGCACCTCGTCCTCCTCTATCGTCGCCATCGCCCAGGGCGTGGTCTGGCGGCGCGACATCGAGGGCCTACTCGCGCGCATGGAGTCGGGCGAGGGCGCGGCAGAGCGTCGCAGTGGGGAGGGCTCGGGCTGCTCGGCCTTGATCGGGCTGCTAGAGAGCGGGGAGGAGTCGACGTGAAGAGGTACGACGGTCGTGGGAGTGGAAACCTTCGATGGCGAGAAAATGGCGGAGAGGGAAGCTGCAGAGCGTTTGGCGCTAGGCGGGGTCGAGTAGACGGGGTACGGGCTTGAGAGCGGGTCGTCATCACCGTGGGAGGAGCCGCGAGGAGGCGTGAAGAGCGAGTCGTTGTCGGCAGTCGTGTCTGCAATAGGCGTGTCCGCATGTGTGGAGCCGAGAGTCTGGTCGGCTAAAGGCGAGCTCGGGTAAAACAAGTAGTCGCTAATGGAGAACGTCGAAGACCGATCTTCTTGCTTCACGGCGATGGTCCGCATAGTACTCGCGCTTGTAAAGCTGCTGAAGACGTCCGACGACTGAGCTTCGTACCCGGAGTCGGACGCGGGGAGATCGGCTATCGATGCGGAGGACATGGAGGATCGGTGTTCGGCTATAGTAATTCGAGGTGTACGTAGTAGGCGTTATTGTTCTTCTTATTGTTTTTGGGCGCTTAGCGTCGTTCGGATAGTGTGAGGGCGGATAGGTTCAGATCTTGTGAGTCGTTTGAGGTTACAAAATCAGGATGCCGGGGAAGTATGCGCGGAGGATGGTGGTCGTTTGGGATAGGATTGGCCGCATCGGGCATTCCCGAGCGGAGAGCAAAGACTTTGTGGCGTACTTCCTGCCGTGTGGCGTCATCCCATCAGCCAACTTCCTCCCGCCGCCTTCAAAGTTGTCAGTCCTTCCGACCTCCTGGTCCAATCTGATGACCTCTACCATGCCAGAAACTGATCTCCCCTTGCCCACAGGAACGCCCTTGACATCCTTTTTGTCTCCCGCATCCCTCAACAGCGCCTCTGTCTCTGTCTACGCAGCCCGCGTCGCCCTGGTACCTCACCATGGCGCCTCTATCGCACGCCAGCGGCAACTCTGTATCAAACCCTCGTGGACGCTCTCTGATTCTCCGACGAAGCAGGGAACGCACTGCCGAATCCGGGGACATAGTTCCACTCTCCCAGGCTCTTATTGTCTTCCGCCCGCCGTCCTTATTGTCAAGCCGCGCACTCTTCATTCTACGTACTGGCGCCCGGTAACGAATGTGTCGACTGCATCGGACACCGTGTCCCGATTAGTGTGCCGTACGCCCGCTCGTGCGACGTATCGACCGGATCGTGCAGCCGTACTCACTTGGTCCGGCGTCCTGCTTATTGTCTTCGTCGCCCTTTGCCCGCGCTACGCCCTGCCCTCCGTCTAAACTTGCAGCGTGCTTCCCATACCAGGGCGGTGTTTGCGCGCTCCCGGGCGTATGGATTCGTGTCGAGCGTATATAAGTACGCGAGGGCCGCTCTGAATGTCCTCGTCTACTTCTCTGAAGCCTTGACACCCGCTCGCGCATCCAGCTTAACAGCTAACCAGCCCTCGCACCGGCGCTCTTACCAGCTATCCCACCTTCGCATACGATGGACTTCTTCCGCGAGTTCTCGCTCTCGAGCGTCAACGACTCATCAGCATCACTAGCATCGCCCGCACCCAGCGAGCAGCCATCCTCGAGCCATGGCTCATCCGCACGGCATGACGCACCTCTGCCAGCCTCCGACGCGTCTATCGACGACGTCGAGAACGCACCCGCCGATTATGAGCGCAGTACCGTTGCGTTCTACTGCGTCGTCGCATGACGACGCCGTGCAAGCTCGACACATTCTGTCTTGTAAGTCCGCCACATAGTCTCCCTCTTCTCACTTACTGACCACATCCACAGGAGAAACCTACCAATATGAACCCTCTTCACCCGTCTTCGACATCGCCGGCACAGGCATGCGCGCGATCCACACCCTCCTTCGCCTGTTACTGTTTCTCTTCTCTCTACTGCTCATCGTTATCCTTATTCATCATCACAATGGTCAAAGTTCATTCTTATACGACTCGCTGTCGTTGTACTCTACCTGTACTTTGAACTTTCTCTCCTTCTTGGACCCGCGGACTGGATGAGGATTCGTGTAGCTACGACCCTTGCCTGCGCCGCATTTGTACTTTTCGACCTATGTATTCAACTACCCACTTCCCCGTACACCGCCAGGGCGTACTACTGCTTGTATCATACCATACAGCGCCTACCTATTCTTCTCTCTACCTGTCTACCTATCTTTCTACTGCAATCAAGGACTCTGATCATCTCTGTACGCCCGGCAGCGCTCACCACGCCGAACTTCAACCATGAGACGAAAACACGTGAAATCTGATTGGCTCCCGCTCGCCGGGCCGCTGCCCCAGCTTCCGGCTATTGCCGTCCGCATCTTGTCCTCCTCCTCGTCCTCCTCCCTCCTCCGCTGGTCGTACTTCAACATGCTTGCCACTCGCGCTGTTGGACTTGGTCCTGCCCTCAGGCGGTCGGCATTCGCGCAAAGTGGTGCGTGGTCCAGCGAGACAAGAAGCTCCCGCGATCCTGACTTCCCACAGGCCGTGCTGCCGCGCGCAATGTCGCTAGCAAGCGGTGAGTGATTTTGGGACGACGGACGGGCACCTTTGCTGAGGAAAGAATAGCTTCGTCCAGATTCAGTCTCTGAAGCCGTCTGCGACGGAGGGCATCCTCAACGAGCAGCGTCTCCGCCGGCCCAACAGCCCCCACATGACGATCTACCAGCCACAGTTGACATGGTACAGCTCCATCGCCAACCGTATCACCGGTGTTGGTTTGAGCGTCCGTGCGTAGCCATCCCTCGCTCTCTAGGTTCACCCTGAACTCACGCACTCACACAGTCCTCTACGGCTTCTCGCTCGGCTACCTCTTCCTCCCGGGCACCTTCGACAGCGCGCACGTCGTCGACTTCGTCGCCGGCCTCCCCGACGCAGTCAAGTACGCCGGCAAGACCATTCTCGCGCTCCCCTTTGCCTACCACGGCTGGAACGGCGTACGCCACTTGGGCTGGGACATGGGCAAATGTGCGTCATCGACCCAATCGCTGGTCCTTTGGTCTCACTAACGCGATATCTCTCGACAGTCTTGACGCTCAAGAACTCGTACCGCGCGGGGTACGCTGTGCTCGCAGCGACCGGTGTCTCGACCATTGCCCTCGTCCTCTTGTAATTCTATAGTGCGGAATTGTAGACCCAAATGCATGCATGAATACCCGATCAGTCTCTCGCGGCGATGTTTACTCTCCCCCGCCATTGCCACCAAGTACCCAAGTCTACACCCGCGGCCTCTCGATCTTGCTGGGGTCGACGTGCAGGTATTCGACAAGCTTCTCGAGGATCTCATTTCCGCCCAAGCGCTTGATCTCCGCCCTCGTCTGGTCCTCCAGCTTTTGCATCACCTCGACCGTGTAGTCGTAGGACTTCGTCACGTCTGTCAAGTAGTCGATTGCCTTCACTTTGAGCGTCGGCGATGTCGGGCGCTGCTTCAGGATGTCTTTGTGCGCGGCGATGCTCAGCATGGTATACTTGAGCGCGGAAGCCATGACTGACCTTCCAGTGTCTTGTCCCCTGCACTCGCCTTGATGCCGTGGATCATCGGGAAGGAGTATTTCCCCTCCGAGATGTCGTCCGCGAAGCCCTTCGTGTTGGTGTACTGCAATGGTGGGTCAGCGCCCGAGTGTTGGTATCCCCACCGGTTATAGACTCACCTCCGTGCTATAGATGTTCATGAAGTCGTCCCGGATCTGGCCAAAGATACCGACGAGGTCCATCAACGGGACGTAGTCTCTAAACATCGGTCAGTAAAGTCCCTAGGCGCCATCCGTTCTCCAAAGGCAGGTGGTCACCTATCCGTGTTCGTCGTCCCGCAAGCCCTCAGTAGACGCGCTGCGAGGCGCAGGAGACCACTGGCCTCTAGTCGTCGTCGTCATTGTCAGGGTCAGACTTCGAAGAACAGAATCGAAAGTACTCACTCCCGTTGATCATCCTCACATATTCTTCCTCCGTCGGACACCGGTGCGTATCCCGCCACAGGATGTCCAGCCCTTGTCCGCGAAAGAGGGTCATCAGCTCCTCTGCGGGAAAGCTGGTCAGTACAGGACGTTCTTCGGACCGCATCTAATTTGTGCGCGAACAATCCTCGCATGTACTCACCTGTTAGGATATCCTCCAGTGTTGGCACCTTCGCAGTCTGGAAGGGATACAGCTTCTTTACGTCCGCGTACACCTTTGCGCACGCGTAGTTGCCTGCGTTCATAGTCTGCGGGACGCCGTAGACGATGTGGGCGGCTGTAGGGAGGTTAGAAACGGAGTTCATTCTCAGCGAAGAACTTACCAGGCTGCCCGCGCCGCGTATCCGAGCTGTCCTCGATGTCGTCCAGCCTGCGTTGAAGATACTGTCAGCTCATATTCAACCTTTTCTACTCGAGTAGATTTAACCCTCCGCCAAAAACCCGAACCTACTCACATCAACGATGCCGCATGCAACCCCGCGACGATTTCCGCCACTGCCTGCACTGCGCCGGGCGGCGCGTTGAGCCAGAGATTGAGCCCTGCGATGAGGCGGCCGCGAATGTCCTTGCCCTTGTGCTGCGCGGTGTACGCGAAGGGTTCCATAATGAACTACATGGGGGCTTTAGTGAGGGAATTCATGGCGACAAGGGTGGGTAAGAGGAGAGGAAGGCGGGGGAGGAAGAGAGACAGGATGAGAAAGAAGCAACGAAATCGGGTGAACGATGCTCGGGTAAGCCTAGAATAGCACAAGAAGCGTAGTATAGAGTCAGGCAGGCATGATAAAACCTGCACTCTGTTGAGCACGGGATAGCCAGCGCGCCATGGGTATGCCGCAGGCCGGTACAGTCAGCCAGCAACGCCAGAGGCGATAGCAGTTATTGTCGAGCAAGGTCCAGGTTCAAAGGGCCTTAGGCCCATCCAGACCGAACCTCAGATTCCAAGACCGAACTGCACATCCGAAGATCGACTTCGCAAATCCAAAGATTGGCCCCGCGTACCTTTTCGTCTTCTTTCACATGCGCGGCCTCGGACGGAAGGTGCGCGAGCACGTCGTCGAAGAAGGACATGGTGGTAGCTCTGTAGCTGGTCTCGGTCGTAGTGTTGGTAGGCGCGGTCGTGGTGATCGTCCTGGTGAGACCCGCAATCGCAAGACTTCTGGTCGTCGCCGTGAGCCGAGGCGCTACCGCGGCAGATGCGAATCTGCGATAATCGCGTGTCGTGTGATAACCGCGTGTCGTGGCGAGAATAAGCGCCTGATTTTCAGCAAAGGGTGACCAACTTGTCGACCGACTTCGCGCTATCGTCTTTCTACTCTCGAATATCGACAGCGATAGCGTCGACCGACAAGGCTGAAATAGCGCCGCCTGACTCTGCTGAGCTGACTGAATGTGAGCCGCAGCCGCCCGATTGAGCGCTATCGATGGCTCACCTGTACGACATACCCAGCGTCTCTGGCGAGGGCCCAGTCTCCCAGCGGAGTTCACCCGGTGGGAAGACATACTGTACCTAGTAAGTCGCGGTAAGACTCGGGGGCTTGGAGGAGGAAGAGCGGGTGAATGTCACATGCAGACAATGTTGAGCTTCCTGGATCTCCATTTGGATGAAATGCCTTTCTAAGTCCCCTCAATCAACTGCTGAGGCTGAGATAGCGAGAATCTGAACCGCTAAACCACGCAGGCTGTTTGCGAAGAAGATAGAGTCTCTTGCATACTAGTACATACAATGTTGCATAAAGCCCAAATAAATAGCCCTATAAGTTACGTGCGTGCATAATGGGGTATCCCGTGTCCATAATGTGTGGTGAAATGTCTCGCACTGTATGTGGCGAGGAGTCGCACCGATAGCTGGTGGTTCGTAAACTCTATGTGTCGAAAGCAGCGCAATGCAGTAAGGTTAGCCGGCGCCCCATTATGGGGTCGCAGCGGGAAGAGGCGGAGCCCGACGGTAGCCCGTATGAGGGCACCCGCTTATGAGGCGACGACGGTGACAGCACAGATTTGGCTGAGCGGCGTGTCGCTGAGCACGAGATGCGGCTTCGACGCGGCTACCTTGCGGACGTGCTTGTGGGCCGGCAGGAGCATCTCGGCGGTGTGCGGTGTGCGCGGCGGCGTCGAGTCGGCGGAGGACACGGACGACACCGGGCTCGTGGACGCATCGCGGGGGACCTCCTCGATCTCCTCGCGCACGATGCGCCGCGCGGGCTTGCTGTGCCGGCACGCGGGGTTCGGCTCCGCGCAGGCGAGGAGCGCGTCGCAGTGCATGAGCAGGTCCGCCTCCTTGAAGCCGAGATCGAAGTCGAGGACGGCGAGGAACTCGCGCTCGATGAGGCCGATGTCCGCCTTGGAGAACTCGGCGGTGTAGCGCGCCCAGTGGCAGTTTTTGGGGGAGCAGTCGTTCAGGTACTGAGAAGGGCGTGTGAGATGGGGTGTATCGATATGAAGGGCGCTTGTGAAGCGTACCTTGGCAGCCACGATGAGGGCGCCGAGGAAGATGCGCTCGTGCACGTAGGCGTCGGAGGCCACGCGCAGATGCGGCTTGCACCTATCGATGTAGGCGAGGAGGACGAGGACGACGGTGATGGGGACTTCGGCGCGGGCGATCACGCGTTGGATGAGTTCGGTGAAGGCGACACGCTTCTGATCGCGGCGCGGTGAGCGGCCGCGCTTCATCGCGGACGAGCGCCCGAGGGCGAAGTCAACCGTGTCCACAGTTACGTCGACGACGTAGTCTGTAGATACGGTTGAGTATCGTGAGGATTTCTGTAGAGGAGTTGGTCGTACCGATCACTGCACGGTTGACCGGGACCCTGAGAACGTCTGCGAGTGCAGGATGGTGGAGCGCCGGATCGACGAGGCTCAGATGGTGAATGTTGCGCGTCATGGTGATTGAGGCGGGGTAAAGGCTCGAGGGGGCAAAGAACTGGAGGCGGAGGCGGGGGCGGCTGCAGTTGACGACATGACGGAGGCTCTCGAGCTCTTATAAAGATGTGATTGTCGGAAGACACGCGAAGATTCCGCTCTGCTGATTGCGTGCACAATGAAGGGGACGTCGAGGCCCGTTTCCATATCTGGTGCGAGGATTGTGGGCCTGGGTCGCACGTTCTGGACTCACTGATCCGGAAAACAAGGTGCCCGACCAACCGGGGTCGCGCCGGAGATTGATGCGCCCTCAGATCGCCGCCCCCGCGTCCCGACTCCGCCCCGCACTTTATTGAACCGATCGGTACCAGACGCTTGGCGGGGTACGTCCAAGTCGCTCTTGCTGTCCTGTAATCTCTCTGAAAAGTGCAATATTTTTTCGATAGAGATGGGCTCTGTTCCAGTACGGTCCACAACGACTCATGACCCCACGAAGCGAACCCGGGCGACGAGGAGAGCATCGCGCGAACGTTCTGGACAGCCGATGCTGATGCGGGTTTGAGTGAGCCTGGAATGCCTCAGTCGGTAACGGCGTGAGAGAACATGATGCCGGGTACTTGCCGACCTGCTTTCCATTGAAAACCTTGAGCACGGCATCTCGGCTAGCCCGCATTCTGGTTGGTTCGCTTGCCATCGACGGTCTTTGCTCAGGTTCCCTTCGCCAAAAATGGTCTGGAGGCGTATCTTCTACAATTACCTTTTCTATACGCCATTCACTGAGCTGACCATCGTCGATCTCGACTACGCTATCTGCAATCCAGATGCTTGTTAGCGCCAGCCATGACCGCAACATGACCACGACATGATGAAGCTGCCCGGGTGAAAAGCCTGAAAACGGGTAGTTGTTGTAGTCAAACTGCCTTACCTACTCCGCTTGATGGCGTTCCTCCGGGTCGGTGTCCTCTAGCTCCCGAAGCCGACGGCTGGAGGCAATTCTAAAACTCAACCTCCCTCGACTTTGGTACCGCTCCAGGGTCCCGGGTAGAGCTACGCGAACGTCTGTGGCAGTTATTTTCCTAGTACTTCCTCAATACTTCCCGTCTCCATCGCAGCCGCCGATGTCGATCCTTTCGCTCCCGACGCTCGGACAGCGGTCGGTGCCTCTGACCACCGAGTTGGACGTCAGGCAGCAGGCCGAAAAAATCGGCGTGACGATTCCGTGACGCTGGACATGTGGCGCACACGCCCTTTCCGGGAACAAAGCGCACGGCTCATTTTGATCTCCAGCACCACAACCTCCTCCCCACCCGACGCTTATCGGTAGAAGCGGTAGCGCATTTTCCCTGGACCTCCCCAGCATCTCTGTGCTTTTCCTCAGGCTCTGGAATCATCGGACAGGATCGCATGACAGTCGCTCTGTTCTTCCCGCCACATAACATTGGCGCCTCGGCCTCATATATACGCCAGCCGTCGAGCAATTCGCGAGAAGGGGAGGTTCTACAACTCCGGCCCTGCGACGTTGTTGCTGTCTTCCTCGGTGACGCCACTCTGGCTCGTCGACTTCGCATAACAGACATCTATCTCTACGAAGAGCGCGAACTGCCCATGCACGAGTTCCTCCGCGTCGACTTCTACGACAGGAGTACCGGGATGTGCAATTGCATCTTCGTCGAAAGAGCGGCGCCCGCGCAGGTCAGTCCGCGTGCCATAAAAGCTATGCGCCTCGTGTCTCGATCGTTTGATTAATTCCTGCACGCAGACCCTGGCTGATGAAGCGGACAACGCACTCCGCAGAACGCTCGCTTGCCTCTTCGCAGGCGGAGATGCGGTAGACAGCTTCATTGTCCCCTGCCGTCGCAGCTACACGCGGAGACCGAGGCAATTAGGCGAGAAGCAGTATCGGCTACTGCGATCCCTCCACCCGACGCCCGAGCAGCCCTTCACCCTCGAGGAGCTCGCGGTTCTGTGTGACATCGTCAGCCAGAAGTACCCGGACTACAGGTCGCTCACCTCGCAGTGCTTCTGGTATGCGCGGAGCGTTCTGGGAATTGTGGCACATATCACTGGTACGTTGTATGCTACTACCCTCGCGCGCAAGAGCTAAAATACTTGTGGGCGCAGACGCCGAGCATCACGTGTACTCGTCTCCGGAGCACCAGTCTTCGCGAGGGAATCGAATTTACCGCGGCGTCAAGGCTATGTCGCAAGCCCGCGCGGACCACCAGCGCGCCGAGCTCTTCTGCGACTTTGACTCGGCGTGGAAGACGTTTAGACGAAGGCTAGACGACCGGTAGGGTATCTCCTGATGTTCTTGTAAGGTACGTTGGACTCATTCTATTTGTAGAAGCAGACACGACCGAAAATCGAGCCACAAACGGGGGGAACGCCACCCGCCGCGGCGACCAATTGCAAGTCGTGGTCACACTACTTGAAGTCGTACTGCATAGTGAGATTGGGGTCCTGTATTGAGCGAGAAGGGGTGGCTTGGTATAAGCATTCCGAGGCCGGCTGTCGCATCTGGTATGATCTTGCTCTGGGTGACATTTGCTCAATATACTTGGCCGACGACGGATCCTAATAGCTGTGACGCGCGTGACGTAACATGTTCGACTTTCGCTCAGCACTCAGTGTGGCTCACTGCAACGTAAGACTGACTGCATGCGGCGAAAATAGATCAATATCTACCGAACAAGCTCCCCATGCTGGCTATGCTCTGCTGGGCAATCTCTCTGGCCCTGTATTGCTCCTCCGCCACCTCCGAGCTCCTCTGAATGTGGTTCACTATCATCGACGCTGAGTCCCCAGTTCCCGCCTCAGCATGAGCAGATATGTCGAAGGGCTCGGTCCTGGGCATCTCGCCGAGCCTCTCCTGGACATCGATCATCTCCAACTCCCCTATCGACATAGCCTCAACATGCACGACCATGCACTTCAACTCCTCTTCCCACGCACCGACAACAGCGCCGATACGTGGCTCGCCTGGTCTGCACTCCGCGGTGGGCTTGACAACGTGAAGCAGGCGCCGCTGGGACAGAAAGACGTACAGCACGCAGTGGTGCTGGCGATCGGGGTCCAGCTCCTTGAGGTCCGCGGCAATCGCTTCTGCGTTGCTTCGAAGGTAGGACGTGCATATATTCCCCATGAATTCCTTGTCGCGCGCGTTCGACCAACCTTCGAAGGGAGTCAGAATAACGGATTTTGTTCGTTGGAAGTAATGAATACCTTCCAACGGTACACAAATCTTCTTATGACCACTTAGCCAGTGCGCCCTTTGGCACTTGGGTGAGCAATAGGACTCGTTCTTACATCGCCCACATCGCAAGAGTTTCGTCGCATCCGGATTCGCGCAACAGGCTCCACCGCCACCCTGTTGGAGACGGTGTCAACGACGAGAACTCGCAAGCTGTCGTGCACTCACCTTGTCCGTGCAGCATGCTCGGCAATGCCTCCTTCTCTCTTGCCGCGTCGCCCTGGTAGTGTCAAGCAGAGGATACCGTTCGTTGTACACCGAAACGAAGGATCCGAAGCGAAAGGCTAGAGTTGGCAATTGCAAGTCCTCATCGATCTCAATCAACACGGGGCCATGTTTGAGATGGAGGGCCGCCAGTGGTCGCCAATATATGAAGCTTCGCGAGAGTGTGAATAGGGTGGCGCGGATTGCCTTTTCTACCGCAGGATCCCGAGGAAAGGCCTTCCCGAGGCGTACGAGCACGTCGAAGGCCCCGTGCGCGATAGACACTTCGTGCACACGATAGCTCGTCGCGTGCGTCCATATCCGTTCGAGGTAGGAGCACGCGCTCTTTACGACCGACCAGGCCTCCCACTCGATATTACGTTCTATATCGTGGAGAAGAGCTGTGACGACGTCGTTAGGCGGGGAGTATGGGGTTGTGTAAACCTCGCCAAGAGAGCTGCTGGCAAGACTGTACAGCTTTTCTAACATGTCCTCGTCGTCGGCGCCTTCAGAGATCACCTCTGCGTACCACATGACCGTCCGGTGCATACAACGAGGGCGACATTGGCTGATATTCGTGAGATTATCCCCGATGCGCTTGGGTATCAAGGTATCTTGTGGACGTGGGAGGGCAAGACAGAGCGTGTGCATCCAATGCAGCAACCGCGTTGCTAGAATTTTGGGAGGGTCGGACATGTAGCGGCGCAAATTGACCCAGAAGTCGACGATGTAGACGTCCAGGCGCGTGGTCACAAGCCAGTCCGCCAAAGCATCCTCGTCTGCGCCCACGCGCGGCTGTATCATGCCATCGAGGAGGACTAGGAAGCCGTGCGCAACGTCGAGATAGTAGTCCGGGTCATCTACCTTATGGATGTTGCCATTCATCGGATGCAGGAACTCAACCCACTCCATAGCCATCGGCACGGCGGCGTAGAGGGACTGCCAGAGGGGCGACGGATATCGGGAGAGCTCGAGGTCGTCTATTTCGCTGCAAAGCAGCCCGTAGTGCCTTAGGCTGGTCCTCGCCGTAGCAGTCGCCAGCGGGTCTAGCCTCATTGGTGGCTGGCCGTATTGCCGCTGCGGGGGACCTTTGTCGAAGCCTCGAAAAAGGCGTCCGCGCGCGAGGGAGGCCTTGAGCTTGGCAAGAGCGGCATGCCTTGGTAGGGCGCTAGGGCTTCCGTCTGCGATATCCGCGAACATCTTCCACATTCTGGTAAGCTCATCGCCGCCATGCGTGGGCATGATATAGCGGACAGATGGGTGTTCGGGAAGAAAGGCAGAGAACCACGTGTGCTCGATTGTCCGAGTTAGGCAGGCCTTGTTGTTTCCTAAATCGAACATCTGCCCGCGATGTTGCTAAGTACCTCATTTATTCAGCCGCCATTGACACAGGTGACTCGAAACCCATAGAAATATGGCACAATGCTAAGTAGTCAATAACGTAGGTTGCCATTCACTCCAATTATCAAAGCTGTTCAACGGCTGTATGGCCGATAACCTCGCGTGTTTTGTTCATCCCATCCTCCCACTCGCCGGTGATGGTCGCATAGCGTTGACCCTTGTTGCACGCGCTGCCAATGACAACACGGTGTTCAACGCGAGCGCCAGTGAGTACGACATCAATATACACGTGATGGGAACAAGTTGAGTCGAGCTCTCGGATTTTGCCTCCTATATCGGCCGCGTGGACATCAATATAGGCCGTGCATAGAAATCCGATATATCTTTTGTCGCGTCCACTTCCTCGACCTGCGGTTACGCGTTATGACCGAGCGTGCCTAGACCGACAATCGAACGCACCTGGGAAGGGATGGCATTCCAAGTTGTGACCTTGGTGCCAGTGCGCTCGCTGACACGCGGCGGAGCAATAGAAGGCGTCGAAGCACCCGCTGCATCGCATAACTCTAGTCGTACTCGGTTCTCTGCAGCAACGCCCTTCACCGCTCTGCGTCATGTTTGATTAGGCGAGAGTCACGGATGCGTTGTCTACTAGAACTTGCCTTATTCTGACAACATACTTGGCAATGCTGTCTGGCCTTCCGCCGCTCCTGTCGAGTGAGCTGGAGCAAGAAAAATCGTTCTTTGTAACACGCGAGGAGCGTGGCAAGCATCGGCCTCAACCTGGACAGAGCGGTGCCTTCTTCGTCTACCATCCGGCGATTCACATCGTGAAAAGCTTGCAGCGGGCGCCAGAAGACGAAGTTGCGATAGATGGATAGTAATATCATATCGAGATTTTGGTGCAGCGCGCGCTCGGAAGCCGGGAGTTTTCTGCAAAGGTCGACCAAAATTTCGAACACACCAGTTCGGAGGGAGATCTCCAATGTGCGAAGGCTCGAGGTGCGTATCCAGAGGTTTTGTAGATAGAAGCCCAAACCGATGGCGATCGACCACGCGTTAGACGCGACAGCGTATTTGAGCGCAGAGACGAGGCGCCTGATGACATTGTCTGACACCGTAGAAGGGACGAGCTCGGGGGTTTCGGAGATGAGATGGCAAGCCAGCTCCCAGAGGTTGTCCGACAATATGGCATGCTCCTTCACAGGTATAACCTCCGCGTAGTATGCAATACTACGGCACAGACGGCGTGGATTCTCGCCAGTGCACGTGATGAGGAGTTCGTCTACGCGCGCAGGCATCCGCGCGCCACGCAGGCAGCGAAAGAGGGTGTACATCCACTCCATCGCTCTCGCGGCCGTGCCTCCCGAAGGGTCCATGACGTACCGAGGGAGGTTGACCCAGAAGTCAATTATGTAGACGTCGAGTCGATGCTCGATGATCCAGCTAGCTAGCCGCTGCGTCTCCATGACGAGGCGCGGATATATGAGGCCGCCGAAGAGGGATATGAGGGTGACCCCGACCCCGTGAGAGTACAGTGCGTCGTCTTTGAGACGGATGTTTCTGTTCATGGGATGGAAGAATTCCATCCACCGCAGGATGACGGGTTGGACGGCGTAGAGAGAGTTCCAGAGGGACGATGTGGGGCTGTACTTCTCGACTGCGCCGACTTCGGCACACAGGAGCCCGTAGTGATTGAGCTCATGGCAAGCTAATTCTGTAGCAGACCTGTCGAGACGAAGTGGCTTAAGACCAGGTGTCCACTCGGGCGGACCTTGAGAGAAGCCGCTGAAAAGGTGCCCGCGAGCGAGAGCGCTTTGGAGCTTAGCGAGAGCGATGCGTGGTGACAGCGCTCCGGGACGCTTGTCTGTAATGTCCGTAAAGACCTGAAGCATGCTCCTGAGCTCGGATACTTGTGTAGGATGCATTGCGCGTAGAGGGATAATGGACGTTTGAGACAAGCCGTACGCGTTCTGAAGCTCGGCATCTGCCGCCGATCCTGACTCATCCCAACTAGGAAGGCATTGTTCTTTTTCTTGACCATAACCGTTCGAACATCGGACATGTTATTCTGCCCGACCTGCGCCAACCTTCTGATTATATCCTCAGAGACTGGATTCAACAAATGGTCCTGTAATACTTGTCCATATGAATTTCCCATAGCAAAGCAGGTTCGTCCTTCTCAATCATCTTTCTCCTCATCTCGTCGTATGCCGAAGCCGGGTTCAACTAATGCGCCTTTCCAGATGACTACTCGAACACGAATGAAGCGAAAGGAGATTGATGATGTCTTCGGTGGCGATGAACAATGGAAGCACGCTCAGTCAACTATGGGTAGGCAAATCTGAGTCCTTCACAAACGGTCCGGTTACTCATTCCCTTTGCCACATCTCCTAGCACAATGCGAAGCTTGCAGTCATGACCGTGCATACTTCTACCAACTTCAAATCCGCTCCGCAGACGAGCCTATGACGACGTGTAAGCCTTCGTCGCCTTCGATGCGTCTAGAATTCGACTAACATGCGCTCGCGCGCTCTTCACAGTCTACAGGTATGCAGGCGTCACCTCCGTCCCTTTGAATAGGAGCACTCATTGTCTTCAGATGCGCATCGTGTGGCAATCGCTGGAGGGAGGGCTGAGCCACGTGGCGGAGCAGCAAGTCTTTCGCGCAGGAAAAACGCTCGACCTGAGTTCGAGACGCGCAAAATTTGCCTCTCATCTTTGTCATGATGCAGTCGCAGGTGCCGGATTATAGCCTTGTATTCATTCAGCTGCACTGCAGTCACCATCGACGTGCATGTACTATAGCAATACGCGCTCATTATACCGAAATCTAGCATGTGTATTATACTGACGGTCCTTGCTACGCACCCTGCGCAATACAGCGTACTACCCACATTCAGCGACGCATTCACAACAACACCCGAACCTCTCTCCCTCCCTGATCCCTCGCCACCTACCCTTCTACATTCTCTCTCCGCCGCCTTCCCCTCCTCACTCCGCCTCCCCCTCCTCACTCCGCCTCCCCCTCCTCACTCCGCCTCCCTCTCCTCGCTCCCGATCCTCATCATCTTCTTGCGCACTCGATGCAGCACATCTCCCTCAATCGACAGCTCCCATAGTTCCACCTTCGCCCGCTCGATCGCGCCCTCGAGCTCGGCCTTGCGTTCGCGCGCCTGCTGTAGGACGCGCGCCTTGTCCGCCGCGGTGACGGGCATGCGGACCGGGCCCGCGGATGCGGTGGTGGTACCCGCTGGAGGAGAACCCGTCGCAGTAGCAGCGTTCGAAATCGCAGCCGCAGCGGTCGACCCAGCATCCCAGGCATTCGAGCCTGCAGACTCAACCCCATTCCGCGCAGTCGCGACGCCACTCCCCACCACCGCATCCGCCCTCTGCTTGCCCTTCGCCCGCTGCGTCGATGGTGGCGGTGACATCGGCGGCGGCACCCACTTGTCCACGGCGGCCGTCCAGGGAGTCGGCGGCGCGGGAGTCCAGGGTGTGGGTGGGGCGAGGATCGTCGTGGCTGATGATGAGGACGCGCCCGTCGAAGAAAAAGAATCCTGATTGCGCGCCGTCGCCGCCCTTGTTGCAGAGGTCTTGGCCTTGGTAGGCTGCCGAGAGGATGCCGCGGGGACGGGCGTAGGTGTTGTAGGCGCTGGAACATTGATGGTTGACGAGGCTGGAGGATGTGTAACCTGATCAGGGAGGGGGTGCGTCGACGAGTCCTGCCACGTCCGCGACGGAAGAAGCGAGCCTTCTCCTACAAGCAACACAGTGTCAGTCCCAGCTGCTTTCCAAGTGCCATGCTCGAGCAACGCACCTCCTCCCGTCCAATCAACATCCATGTTCATGTTCATGTTCACATCCGTGTCGAGTCCCT
Source organism: Pleurotus ostreatus/Saccharomyces cerevisiae fusant (assembly GCA_024196135.1). Lineage (NCBI taxonomy): Eukaryota > Fungi > Pleurotus ostreatus/Saccharomyces cerevisiae fusant. The sequence continues at coordinate 16,824 of JAMQCK010000187.1, read as the reverse complement.
CTGTCGCGTCCCCCACCACCGAGAACACATTCTGACGCGCTGCCAATGGCGCATAAGCCTCCAACGTTGCGTTGAACATCCGAAGCAACGCACCTGGGTCGATCGTCCCCGTGTTTCTGGGCGACGCCGCGTTCCCATCACCAGATGGCTCCGAGCCCACGTAAGAGGGCAGGCCTGAGCCCACTTGAGAGAGATTGCCTGTGGCTACTTGAGCGCCATGGCTTAGAAGACTGTACAAGAGAGAGGACAAACCATCTTGGAGGGTGATTGGTTCCTGAGACGATGCATTACCTGTAGCCGCTCCAGCGTCTGGCTGGATGCCCGCTACTGATGCCAGCCCAAGCTCTGGTGTCGTGGTATGAACCGCGGACTGCAAGTTGTCCAGGGCGGAGGCACCGCTGAATCCGCACGATGCAACAGAGAACGCGTCCGAGGGACGCCGGCTGAGCTGCGCATGGTCTAGCAGCGGCGTATACGGCCCATCACCCGCCGAGCTCGCGCTCGCAGACATCGACATGGGGGGCATGTCGGTAGGTGAGGGCGTCATCAGGGAGGATGGGCCTGTCTTAGCGCAGTCGCCGAAGGCCGGACCCGTGACGCCGTCTCTAAAGCCCATCGCGTCGTCTCCGAAGCCTGCCGCCTGCGCCTGTCCCAAACCCATCAACGCCGGGTTCAGAGGAAAGGAGAAGTCCTGCGCAGGCGCGCTCTGATCAAGGCTATGCCCGCCGGCTATCCCCACCCCGTTCATGCCCATCCCATCCATGTCGACAGAGTTCACGTTGACGGGATCCATCCCGAGCCCATCCAGTCCCAGCCCACAGTTTTCATCCGAAGCAAAGAGCGCGGTCAGCTCCTCGAAGCTCATCTCCGGCATCGGCGCGCCCACATCCATACCCGCGGACATGTCCACGCCCGTGTTCATGCTCATGCCCGCGTCCATATTCATGTTCATCGGCACCCCGTTCGAGTCGAGCGGCATACCGTTCGCATCGACCGACATGCCCGCGTTCATCCATAGTGCGTTGTAGTCGAAGCCATCGGAGGGAAACGTCGACTGGATCAACGACGTAAAGTCGTCGCACTCCGTGGGCGCGGGTGTACCGGAGGGGGTCTCGAAGAGCCCGTCCGCGCCGAAGACGCCCGCGCTCACGCCAGATCCGCCATGTGAGAGTAGTGAGGTCAGGAGCTGGTCAAGGGAGCCGTTCGTGTCGAGAGCAGGGCCGTTGCCATTGATACCGGCGGCGGCGGGCAACGATGTATGAGCTCCAGACGATGGAGTCGCTGAAGGCTCTGAAGTTGGGTCACGTGCTGACTTCCGCGTTTTCCGCGGACGTTTTGGCGGGCGGGGCGGCTCCTCGTCCTCAGGCGGCAGCGTCCCATCCAGCTTCATTTGCCTGTACTTCCGCACGGCCGTCTTCTTGGCCGCCGCCTTGATCAGGTTGATGAGCTGTCCGATGAGCCTCCGCGTGCGCTGCTTCTCCCACTTCTGCTGGTAATCCTCCGGGCCCTCGCCCTCTTGGAAGGGGAAGGGTACGTCCCAGTCCTGAGCCCCGGCGGGAACTTTGGTGAGCTTGCGCTTCCCTTTGTTGGACGGGTCTTTGGGTGGAGGGGGCGGGGGTGCGTCCTTTAGGGATGGGCCGATGCGGCGACGGCGGGGACGATCGGAAGGGGTCGCGGAGCCGGAGGGGGAAGTGGCGGCTGTGGGGAGGTGTGGCGATCGGGCGACGAGGAGGAGGGTTCGGAGGAGGAGCGGGAGGACCTCCTTCGTGTTCAGAAGCGTCTGGACGATCTCCGCGGTGGTGGGTACGGGGAGTCGGGGATCGAGATGGGGGTGGTCTTCGACGATGATGGGGCGGGAGGGTGCGTCGCCGGGGGCTATGGTGGGTACTGAGGGACGGGGACTTTGCGGTCTCTTGCGCTTTCTCGTCGTCGTCGTAGTCGTCGTCCTTGGACGGCTTGGTCCTGGTGATGCGGCACGGCGCGCGCGTTTCGCGCCACCGCGTGCGGGGGGCGTGGGGGCCTCAGGCTGCCGCGCTCGAGCTTGCTGCGCGGTCGATTTGGCAGGCGCAGCCGCGGTGTCCCGCCCATGATCTTGCGCCGGAGGCCGAGGAGCGTGGCTCAACGACGAGGCTAATGGGGCAGCGGGAAGTTCAGAAAAGTTATGGGAACCGGGAAGTGCAATGGTCCCCACATTTTCATCATTGGCGTCCTCTGGTGCGCCGGGTATCCTGACGATGTTGTCCGCGCTGGGCAGAGCGAGGCCGGGCGATGGCGATCGCGGTGAGGATGGGGGCGATCCGAAGAGCGAGTCGGTATCGCTCTTCGATGTCATTCTGTCGGTGGATTGATTCAGATTAGTGTAATGCGAAGTCAGAGAAACAGCATACATTTGGACGACCGCAAGATGACGGATTCGCGGCGAGAGCTCTGCAAGCTTATAAGGTGGTCGAAGAAAAGAGGCGATCTGCGGGAATTTCGTTTCGTTTCTCGCGAGCAGTCCGACCTGCAGGCTCTAGGGTCGAACCCGGATGACCGCCGCAATTTGATTGCCGCGCTCGCTCGTTCCCTGTACTCCAGCGTACGGGAAAGTGCTGTATGAGACTTGACTCACGAAAGGAACAACGAACAGTCGAAAAATGCGAAATCAACGAGCAGAAGAAACTCGGCAAATGCCGATGGCTCGGCATTCCCCGTCGCATTATAATGACAAGCTCTACCACTACAGCGGCCCTTTGGAACTTCAGTTACGATAGAATTTCCTCGAGGAAACCCGGGCTGCGTTCGAGCGTATAGGAATTCTGCACCTCATGAACTGGAAAATTGGCCAGTCGATGACCGACACAGCCACTTACACCTCGGATGTGGTCGACCTATTCGCGAGACGCTGTCCGACGGCCTCAATCCCTTCCGCGCCGGTTTCTGCCTCTTAAACATTTCGACACGCACTCGGGAAATGCCACATCGAAGACTCCGGTACAGAATACTACTATGCCCTACACATTGACCTTCCCAGTCGCAGACGCGGCACCTCTCGGGCCCGAGCGTGAGTCTGATAGCGCGCAGTATGGCGGTCTACGCGATGTGGCAATAAGGCTTGATAGTGGGGAGAGTAAGGAGCTTACCAGCATACGGCTGGCTTTACTGCATGAGGAGGCGGTGTTCATAGAAGAGCTCGCGTCGGAGCGTTTGGCGCCCGCAGTGAAGAATTGATTGAAGTTCGGAGCTGATTTTCATCAACGATCTAGAGCAGATCCAAGAGGGACTCGGATTCTCTGTGTAGAAATGATTACATATATATGCTGTACTATCAGCATCGTCGTTTACCTGGGTTTACCTCAACTTGCGGTTTATGTTTGTGATTACTCCGGTACGTTGCCAAGGAGGTGAGAAGGTCTTCTTGCACCGCATCAGTGCTGTGACCATTCATGCCCGACATATAAATACGCGCGCTTTGCCACAGCTCTCTCTCCTACTTCCACCACCTTCTGCCTTTCGACCACACATCATGCCTATCCCTTCTATATCCGAGGACGAGCTCCTGCACGTCTTGGGACAACTATTGTTCATCAAGAATGACCACCCGGACGCTATCACGAAGCCTGCTGCTCTCACCCTGCTCAAGAAATCTCTCGCGCGCGGGCGCTTGTTCCGAAGCTTCGACCAAGGTCCACCGCAGCGTCTCCACGGCCAGCCGCCCTTGGAGCTCGACGCCCAAGCCACGGCAGGTCCAAGATGGAGACTCATGCTGTACGCGCTTCTCTGCACCTCGGTCGACAAGCTCGGGCTCTCCGAGTACCCGTCGCGCCTCTGGGACTCTATCTACTCCGCCGTGCCCGCGGTGCTGGAGTGGATATACTTCCTGCACCCCATGAACGGCAACATTCGGAAAATCGACGACGCCGCATACAACTTCGATGTCGCTTCGGTGTTTATCAACCTTCTCGAGGGTATCGTGCGGCCGCGCATCATGAAGGATAGTGCGCTGGCGGATTGGCTCAAGGCGACGCGCCTCGACGTCCATATTGTCGACCTCTTTGTCAATCTGCGCCGCTACGTCCCCGAGCCTACCTACGAGATGGTGGACGACACGCTTGCCTGGACCTTCCTACTCTGTGCGAAGCTACGTCCCGGGGTGGTTACCTTTGTAGTCCCACCCCGCATGCACGAGATTACGGAAACTCTGGGGTATAGCTCTCGTCGCTTCCATCGCGCGATCTTCGGGTACCTCAAGCTGGTCCGCCAACGAGGCTGGGACTACGAAGAGTCCGCCCACAAGCTATTTCTTTATGCCTTCAGCATTGATTCTGCAATCCCAGCGCTGCAATACGTTCCAGACGACGTCGTCGCAAGCACCATCTCCGAGATCAAATTTGCTGCCGACTTGAAGGCCTACCGAGTAGCCGAAGCCGGGTGCAAATATCTGCACAACCTGTGGGCGAACGCATCGGGCTATCACGTCTACGAGGCGTCCATCTCGGGCGGCGTGTTCGACGTTCTCGTGCATCTGGCGAAGACGCTCCCCGTGACACCGCGCACAAAGGGCTTGCGCGACCTCGTGCGCGGCTTTCTGTGGTTTCTGTCTCAGGTTTTCGTATACTGGAGACCGCTGTCCTCATTCCACCTCAAACACGGGTCTGACATTGCCAAAAATGAGGCCTCACTGCTTGCACTGGGTCCGGGTTTCGTTGAATTTCTGACCATTTACAAGGAGCGCTACATCTTTCTTGAGAACACAAGGCGAAAGCGACTGGATATGCGAAAGCATTGTCGCGCCTGTTGCTTGGATAAGGTCAGAATATTCCCACTATGTTGCTCCTACTCTATTGATCTTATTGACTGCAGGGCGGCGAAGGAAAATGCTGCACAGAGCCGGAGAGGACCAAGCTCCTGCGCTGTCAGCGCTGCCAAGATGTATCATACTGCTCAGTTGAGTGTCAGAGAGCCCACTGGCGCACTACGCACCGGAAAGACTGCCAGCCACTGCCAGGTGAGGTTCATCGCAATCTATCAACTCGCACCGTTACCAATCATTGCATTCAGGCTGGTGCAATGCACGCGACAAGAGCTTCATCACATGCATAACAACTGCATACCTCTGCGACAATGCACAAGCTCTGAACGATGAGATTACAAAGATGGACCCCAACTGCCGATATCATTGCGCCGCGTATCTTTTCTTCACGGCGCCAGGCGCAAGGCTCAATGTTGACATCGTCCGCGAGTGCGAGCCTGGCGAGCCTTGCATCGTCACCGTCTCGGGAGTCTTCGAGGAGTATCAGGAAAGTAGCACAAAGCTGATCACCGCATTCAGCAGAAAGGAGCTGGACGACGGCGGGTGGTTCAGGACGAGACGAGTTGTGCCTCTGTCGTTGAACGAGAACCTGTAACCGTACCGAACTCCATGTCCTAATCAATCCAACCGGCTAAACCCTTCACTCCATCTTTCGGACATCGTCAACAATCGCATGAATTGTGTCATAAAGTAGCGTAGCCATAACCCTCGTCAGAAACACAGTCTAGCAGTACATAGTGTATATAACGCGCTATCGCAAACAGGCCAGCTCCACCTTCTTCAACAAGCCCTTCAACGTGTTCCCCGCGCGATTGCAATTACGCTGCAACCACTCCTCCATCTCCTCACGGATAGCACCAATCTCGTCGCACAGCGGCAGCTCCCCGTCCTCGCGGACCATGCGCGGGTTGAGCAAGACATCGAAGAGCTGGTTCCACATGTCGCCCTGCCAGTACCGCTTGAGCGGCGTCGCGATCCGCCGCCTGTCCTCGCCGTCTACTTCCACTACGGTAACTGCCTCCGGCGAGATGTACTTGCCGAACAGCATGCAGTACGCGATGCCGGCCAGCCCGAAGTAGTCCGTCTCGTACGTCCACGGGCGCCCCTCGCGGATCTCAGGGCAGTCGCACTCCTTGACCTCCCAGTCCGCGAGGAAGCGCTGGCTGCGCGGGAAGAGTCGCGTATCGACCGCGCGCCCGAAGTCCGCAAGCTTGACACCCTTGCACGCCCAGCCGCCCGCACCGGTGGGCGAGTACGCGCCGTCCCACTTCGATGCGCCGCCGGGCACATCTTCCATGCGCACGAGCACGTTGTCGATCTTGAGGTCTCCGTGGATGAAGCCGGCGCGGTGCATGCCCTCGAGGAGACGCAGGAGCTCGGTGGTGAAGAAGATGACCAATAGTTCGTCGAGCATGCCACCTTGTTGAGAGAAGCCGGCGTTGGCGGCTTTGTTGACAACGGAAAGGAGGGTGCCGTGCGGCGCGTACTCCAAGACAAGAAAGCTCTCGTCGCGGTAGGCGAACAGAGCATGAGGCAGGACAATCGACGGACGCAGCGGCACAGGCAAGGTCTGATGCAGCCGACGGAGGACGTGGTACTCCCAGAGGTTCCGCGGGCGTACGACCTTCAAAGCAACGACGGAAGCCTCATCGTCGTCCAGATCCAGATCCTCATCATCCTCGTCCTCGTCTTCATCGTCGCCCCGCATCCCGCGATCCTCCGCCTTGAACACCGCGCCGAACGCACCCTCCCCGATCTTCTCCACGACCGAGAACCGCTGGCCTGCGAGGCAGACCGGGAAGCGTGCGCCAACATCGAGCACGCCCGCCCCACCCGGGTTGCCGCTCGTCTTCCGCGACTTCTTTGCGAACTTCTGCAGCTCGTCGAGGTTACGCCCATGCTCGCCGGCCAGGTCGTGGAACTGGTCGTCCGACGGGATGAGGGAGAGCAGGGAAGTGACGACCTCCGGGTCGAAGGGGTTGCACGGGTTGGGGAAGTTGACGCGGAGGGAGTCGGCCAGGCTGAGCGTGCCGGTCTTCTCCTGAATGTGTTGCATATCCTCATCCTGCTCCTGCTCCTCGCGCGTGCGCTCATCTTCCTCCTCTCCCTCGTCCTCCTCGCCGATGACCTCGTCCGCGAGCTCGCGGAAGTCGTAGTCTTCGTCATCGTCTTCGGGCACATGTGCGAGACGATTCCTAGACGGCGTCCCATCGAATGTCGAACGCGTGAACTCGAGCGTACGCTCGGCGATAGGCGTCATGATAGTGACGGGGCCGCACCGACTGTACGGGACAGGCTGATGATTGGCGTCGTACTCGCTATACCCATCCTCAGGTAAGGGCATCTCCCTCGGCGGAGGAGTCGAATACTCCTGGTCAGGATCGACGGCCAGATCCTCCTCATTGTCGTCGTATTCGAAGTCGCCGCTGTAGTCGTCCGGCAGATGCTCGTTGACTTCGTCTTCCGCGTGCCTGCTCAAGTCCGGCTCCTCTGGTTGCTCCTCTTCGGCCTCTTGCGCCTGTTCCTCCTCGTCGCTCTCGATCTCCACGACCTTCGGTGCGGGAGGCGCCTCCTCCGGCTCGAGATCCCGGAAGATGCTGAACGCTGCTTTCCGCTCAACCGCCGCGGGCTTCGGCTTGAAGACAATCTCCTCCTTCGGCGTAAACGCATTCTCGCTTCTAGAGTACGAGTTCTCGCTCCTCGGTGTGAACGCGTTCTCCCGCTTCGATGCCGACCCAAGTGAGTTCTCACTCTTGCTCGCCGGCGTGAACGCATTCTCCGTCTTCGGCGCGAAGCCATTCTCCGTCCTTGGCGTAAACCCGTTCTCCGTCCTTGGCGTATACGCGTTCTCAGTCTTTGGCGTAAACGCATTCTCTCCCCTGACCCCCGCCGCCCCCTGCTTCGGCGTAAACGCATTCTCCGCCTTCGCCTGCTCCACCAGCCTTGACCGCGGCGCCACCCCGCTCTCCTTCGGCGTGAACACCGGCTGCCGCGAGAAGACCGACTGCTGTGAGAACACCGGCGCGCGCTGCTGCGACTGCGACTGGGGGTCCTCGTTCGCCGACTGCTCCTGGTACGACTTCGCCCGCTCGTGCGTCGGGCCGCCCATCTTCGGGCGCTGTTGCGAGGGCAGGCCATGATCGTCGGTGAAGGCCTCGCGGAGTGGCGCGAGCGCGGGCTTGGCGCCAGCGGGGGTGAAGACGGGCTTCGTGAGCGCATCTGAGGACTTGCTGAGTGCGTCGGGCTTGGTGGGCGCATCGGCATCACCGGCGACGGCCTTGGTCTTGAGCACCGACTTCTGGGGCGCGAAGGGGTTGTGGTCGGTCGAGGTGTCCTTGGAACCGAGCGCTGCGCGAGGCGCGTTCTCGGGGTCGACGTAGGGCATGAGCTGGGAGCTGGGTTAGACGTGGAAAGTGGGTATATGCGTGCAAAAAGTACCTTGCTGCGCTTCTTCTGGCTTTGGGGTGCAGGTTCATTGTCCACGAAGGGCCGGAAGGCTATGGGAAACTTGTCAAGAAGGTCACTTCTCAAGCAACGCGATACTTACCAGGTGATTTGGACGCAGAATCGTCGACAAAGGGTTGGAAGGCTGAAATTTGGTTAGCATATATTAGGTCAACGAGTGGGTTTAGCGTACGTGCGGCAAGTTTGGGTTGGTTGTCAGCTAGAACAGTAGTTAGCGTCTATCTGTCATCATACGCGGATATCATACCGGGTGAGTTAGATCTAGGAGCAGGTTGCGCATCGACAAAGGGTTTGAACGCTGAAGCTGTGCATTGAATGAGCCTCATGAGTTGGTGGGAGATTGCAGAGCATACCTTGTCCAGGTCGGAAGGATGGGGGTATCTCTTCGGGTAATGGCTGCAGTTCTGGCCGCGCGTCAGCTCTGTGAGTCTAGGCAACATGCCGAGGACCAACTCACCCGCAATCCTCTTCTCAAACTGTATCGACGGAGTGATATCGACCTTCATCAGCGGCGCATGCTTCCCACCCGCGACTTGCGCATGGCGCATCGTGCGCTCGGGCGAGTTGTACATGCCAAACACGTCCGCCAGCGCCTCCTTCGTGTTGATCGTCATGGTTGGCTCGGGCCCGCCACCCATGATGCTCTTCCGCTTGAGCGTGCGCGTAGTGTGCATGCCGGTGCTCTCAGAGGTGGAGGGCATGTTGCCGGGCGCGAGCCTGCTCTCCGACGCAGGTGGCGGGTTCCATCTCTTGTCGAGAAGGCCCATGGATCGGGCGCGGGCCTCCGCGATGTTGAACTCGCCTCCATCGTCGGTCCAAAGTAGGGCAAAATTGAACATGAATTTCTCTGGGCGCTTGCCAGGCGGATTGGGCTCGAGCATGACTGCATAGCGCTGCGCAGCGGTCGATCGTACGGCGACCGTACCGGAGGATGAAGAGGAGGGAGCGGGCGCAGGTGCGGGTACAGATGGTCTGGGAGGAGGAGCTGAGGATGATGAAGCGGCGTTCGAGGAGGATGATTTTCGCGCTGATCGGCCAGTACGTCTCCTGAACTCTTTGTACTGCGTCCTGAGCCAGTCTAGCGGGCGCGCCTGGCGCTTGATGCCTTTGCGGTACAGAGTTTCTGCGTCATCAAGTCTGCGTCCACGGTCAGTGAGTCAATGCGGCGCCTTGACGGAGCACGCACCTTCCATCCTGCTCGTACAGTACCGCCGCCTCCTGATATACAGGGGAGAACACGGTCCCTATCCCGTGCGACATCATACGCTCGTACGTCGTAATCGCTTCGGCTCTGGGCTGCAGTCTTGCATAACTCCTCCAAAACTTGACATATCGCATATCGACCTTCGCAATGTCGTCGTTCTTAAACTTTTCCGTTGCCTCTGCCAGAATCTCCTTCAAGCCCGAGTTCGCATCCCTCTCGTCATAGTTTGAGGTCGTCCATTTCACGAAGTCGTCGTAGACGCCGATAGGGTCGAGGGCGCCATCGGGCGAGGCTAGGCCCTCCCTAAGTCTTGCAAGCGCCGCATTCCTTGCTTCGGGGCCAGGGCTCATGTCTTGCGAACGCGCGTCGTCGTCGTTGTGGCCGTCGAGGTCAAGCTTGCACGGTCGAGCCGGATCAACGGCGCGGAACGCGCTCGTCACGAAAATCACATGACCGTATAGGTGACAGCGTGACGGCGGAATATTGAACTTGTCCTCATCCATCATGGCGAATACGACGGTACGGGATGCGAAGCAGATTCATGGCCAGAATCCCCAGGTATGCATCAGATTCTTTCCGCATGAGCACTCCTGATGAACGCAGTTCCTCGTAGAAACCGTTATTCGTAATCGCATCTGGGAGTCGAGCTACTGGAAGGAGCACTGCTTCGCGCTGACTGGTGCGTCCCCTTCATATATCCGGTGCTTGATTACTTACCCTTCCTTCAGCTGAAAGTCTCATTGATAAGGCTATCTCGTTGCGCGCGATCGGAGGTGTCTACGGGAACCAGCGTCCTACGGAGTTCCTATGTTTGCTCCTGAAGCTCCTGCAAATTCAGCCTGAGAAGGAGATCCTGGTGGAATACTTACAGGCAGATGAATTCAAGTGCGTCCTCTGCAATCTATTCCCTGCCCTTTCTCACAAACAAGCCAGGTACTTGCGAGCTCTGGCAGCAATGTACATTCGCATGACCTTCCGCGCTGTTGACGTGTACGAACTCCTCGAACCCCTGCTCAAAGACTACCGCAAAATACGTTACCGTGACATGGGTAAGTCCCCCTCCTCCCTGCGCGCCGTCCGACCACTGACATCCTTTCAGGCGGCTACCGCCTCACCTTCATCGACGAATTCGTCGACTCCCTCCTCACCGAAGAGCGCGTATGCGACATCATCCTCCCTCGCCTCCAAAAGCGCGAGATCCTCGAAGAAAACGGCGAGATCGGGCCGCGGAAGAGCCGGCTGCTCGACGCGCTCGAGGGCCGGAGCGACGACGAGCGGGATCGGAGCCGCAGTCGCAGCAGAAGTAGGAGTAGGAGCCGAAGCAGGTCGAGCGCGGGAGGTTACAGGAGCAAGGACGGGAGCGTCAGCCCGGACCGCGCGCGGGGGCGGAGCCTCAGCAGGAGCGACAAGACGCCGTCCGAGGCGGGATCGCGGTATGTGTCCCGGAGCCCGTCGCGCTCGCGGTCGGGGTCTCGCTTCCGGTCGCACAGTCGGAGTATCTCTCCCGACCGTATGTCCACGTCTTGAATGGTGTGGATTGGAATAGCTCTGATGTTACAAACATCGTGCAGCAGTTGATTTTTCACATTGAAAAGTGGGTGTCAGGCTTCGTTCATTCGTCTATGGCTGACATAACTTGTAAATAGTGTACGCCCCTCATTATCTCCTATGTCAAATTTGTCAGAAGATGCGTGCTTGCTCAAGAAAATGATCCTACCTTCGACACGATGTGCCCCAGAACCCTACTGGTCGAGCTCTTTCGTGGATGCTCCTCCCGGGGTCCCTTTGGGCATCGAGTACATGTCATCTATTTCATCTGGCTCCTCAATGATCGGTTCGTGATCAGTCGTAGCCTCTTGTGAGTCTCGCTCAGGCGATTGATGAGGTTGATCAGGTAACGCATCGACGATGCCCCCTCCAGCAATGACCAGAGCGCTGGGGCTGTCCTCGTCGCGTGCGTCGTTGCCATGCGTACTCCTCGTGGAAGCGGCAGGCCCAGCGTCATCTGCGAGTGCGACTGTGTAGTATGGCAGCTCGCGCAGGCTATTGCCTGGGTCGTATAGGCCACCGAAATGTCGCACGATAAGGTCCCTGATTGTTTCGTCGAGGGCCGTAGCAGATGCGTGGGCTTTAGCGTATGCATCAGCCAGACCCGACTTGGCTTCGGGGCGCCGTTTGCTCGTGAAAGGTATGTCGCAGTAGTGGAAAGGCAGCTATCGCAGAGTATCGTCCATCCCAAGGAGCTCCAGTAAGTGACCGGCTGCTTCGTCAGTGTATGCCGCACGGTCAAGTGGATCTGCGGCGACGGGGTTGTAGTCCAGGTCTTCCTTTTTGCTCTCTTCAAACACGTTGGAAGGTACACTGAAGACAGTAAGTCACATTCGGCATTTTCATCTGAAGACCTACGAGTAAATCGGTGCTTTCCATTGCTGGCGCAGGAAGGCAAGGAAGGCACCGAGTTCGTGGTAGATATAGATGCGCCAGAAGGTCTCTTCGGTGGTCGTAAACGGTAAGGAAGACACGAATTCCTTCTTGAGCTGACCCCATGCTGCTTCCATTGGTAGCGGGTGTATATGAGGCGCAGCAAGCTCGGTCCACGGTGGAGGGGTATTGCGAGGCTCTCCCCTTAGACGAGTAAGAAGTCGGATTAGTCCTCCCTTAGATCTAGAAATTAGTCCCGAGCGGACGTCGTATCCCGCGCGACAGATGCTCCCATCGAGCCAAAACAGCCAGCAAAGAATATTGACGTCTGCCAATGAGCTAACGACGGCAGTACGCCGGCATGTTATGCAGTGATCTCCGCCTTGGTCGCAGGTCGCTGAACGGTGATTGTATACGGCGCGTACGCTTGTATCGATATACCAGTGCACCACGGATATCAGATCGCCTAGGTGCGTCCTTCGACTTGGGTCCCGAAAGTCGATGGGGAACAATTCATGCAAGGCGCTCAGAGTGAGGTGGCGCAAGTCACGGTTGACGATCGGCGTGCTTAGTCAGCAGCCATCACCGCTTAGACCTCTCAAACCCGTCCTCCACCTCCCTCCATCGAAGCTACGTCCCCTTCGTATCGTCCTCGCTCCGGTCTACTGTAGAGGTCATGAGCTATCTATAAAGTAAAGACATGAACAATTTTGACCTTGGGAATACCACTCTGTCAGTCTTGGTCGTCGTCGGAATCATACAGTGCGTCGCCTCCTCCCAACTGACCATTCACAAACGAGCCTGCGGATACCCGGGGCCCGCTTATCCGTGGCATCATGCGCGTCACCGTCGGACCAATAGGCTGGCCCAGCTTTTCCTCCAGAGGCGAGACTGGTGTCTGCTGCGAGTCGGGGACCCTGCCACCGGGGTACTGCACTATCAGCCTGCGCAACGCGTCGACCTTGTGTGAATTCCGCGGCATAGCTGTTCCATATGGTATGTTGGGTGCCCGCCTCACGTAGCGCCAGACGTCAAGCTGACGCTTCAGCTCCGGACCCGACAGATCCTTGAGCACACGCAGATTCAGCACGAGCTCAGCACTCGACAACTCCCTCCACCTCTCCGTCCGCGCTAAAGCCTTCCTAGCTTCCTTTTGCTTGTGCTCGGCAGCAACGCGGTCGTCGTGTTCGGCCTGCGATCTGCGAATTTTTGCCTGTGGGAGCGATGCGAGCACGAGACGAGCTTGTCTGCGGACATACTTCTCGTCCGCTTCCTGAAAATTATCCATGAAGCCCCGGGTATGGTTGTGCTCGTAAGTGAACCGTGCGTTGAACTGATGGAGCGTCTCGTTTGGGCGGCGCCGTTTACTGGCAACAATGGTTCCGAGGGCACTCTCGTTCGCGTCGTTTGTTGCAGGTATGAAGATTGCTTTCCTCTCCCCCTCGCTCAGCTGATCGATGATCCCACCCTCTGCGAATTCGGACGTGAACCGCTCCCAGGTCACGAGCGCGCCCTCCAGGAAGACCACGAAAAGGGTACGCAGCAACGGCAGCCTCTTTTGCATCGCGCGTACCGCTGCGTATGCTAAGGGCCGGTGCATCTCTTCCTTGTCGAAGGTTGCGGTATGGAAGTCGGCCTCAGGCCCCAGCACGAGATCGGGGTTGGCAATGAGGACGCGAACGAAGGCTTTCAAGTCGGCGTGGTAGGGCCCAAGCTCTAGCGCATTCAGATGGTTGGTCCCTGGACCTCGGACGCGTCGCGCGTATGGGTACGTGATGCAGTTCGCATAAAGGACCAGAACACACATCTCGGTGAGTGTCGGGATGTCGTAGAGAGCGTTGTAGAGGTTCTGCTCCACGTTGGTGAAACTGGGCTTATCCTTTCGCCAGTACACGCACTGCATGAAAGTTCGATAGGTGGCAAGGTGGCAAATGATCTCGCAGGCTGCGTCACAGTGGGATTGGAACCGGGTGTTACTGACATCGGGGAAGACATGTGACGACGACAAGCCGAGTTTTGTTTGGAAAAACCAGATGTACGTGTCGTGCTGGCCTTTCTTCTTATCCTTGTTGTTGCAGATCATTCCCGCGAGCGTCGTGGCCTTGATGGCACCGCAACTGCTTGTTACGAGCGCATGCATCTCCGCGGATGTAAGCTGCTCTCCGTCTTGGACCTGGCGAAGGACAGCAGCGTTATCCCTGTTTGCGAGGAGGACTGGGCGTGGTACGTCAGGGTGTTCCTCGTAGTACTTCCGCATCGCGTTATCACCCCCTTTGACGCTGTTCAGCTCCTTGTGCATACAGCATCCCGACCAAAGAAAACGCGACAGTTTGCCCCGCTCCTCGACGTCCATTCCGTCCAAGAGCATCTGTCCGATACTGCGCGCAAGTGCCTCCATGACGCCGAGGTTACGTGTGGCACGTTCCTCGCCGCTGAGCTGTGCCCAAGCTGCCGAGCCACCAGCTTCAGAGATCGCCGTCCGAGCAAGAGGAATGATGTGCTGCACAATCTCCTCGGGGGAGAGCTTCTTTAGCTGCTCACTGCCGAGGTATGCTGCGGTCATGTCGCCTTTGAACTGCTCAAGGTCATGGTTGCTCTTCTGTACATCAGCAGCGTGATCTCCATTTGTCCCCTTTAGGCTGCAGGCGTATTCCCGAAGGCTGGCATAGAGGCCCATCCGCTGAGCCATCGGAGAGCGATTCCAGATTCCGAACTTGTGCTCGAGACATGCCAGATAGCCCCTTAGCTGTTTTGCACTCGAATGGTCGACCGAGGCACTGATTCCGAGCGCGTGCAGCACTGACTCGTCCGACAGCTTGCCCGACACGGTCACAGGATGCAGTGCAAGGAAATTGGAGTTATAATTTTGGTGACGGAAAGTTGTGGAGTCTGAGCTCGAGGTAATGTCTGTAGTATATCGTGTCAATATTGCGGGAACATCAGATAAAAGAGTGATTTACTTTGATTCAGTGCGACGGTCATCCCGGTCTGCATGTCGGCAGCAACTCCACCTTCGGCAACGAAGCGCTGGCTGCTTCGAGCGGACGGGGCATGTAGCCGCTCGAGATTTTTGATCCCGAGGAGGCGGCCAAACTCAATGAACAAAGCACCCACTTTTTTCTCCGAGCAGCCCGTGCGCATGAGTTCCCTTATGAGAGCCCTCGCCTGCGCCGTGTATGCTCCTTTATAGAATATCCTTTTCTCCAGTCTATCCTGGATAGCGCGTTCTCGAATAATTTCTGCTCTTCGATGTCGATGCCAGGGTGAGTTACGAAGAGCGCGCTTGTGCAGAGCATCCAGCGACCTTCGGGAGTGGAGCGCTCTCATCTGAAGGCGGGCGAGGAACTGCTGCTGCTCTTCGATGACGCGATGAAGGCGCGCTATTTCCTCCTCCGCCGTGCTAAGTCGATAGTTCATCTCGTTTATTGTCCTACTCGCCTCCAGGATCTCCCGTCGATGTGCCTCCTCTATGCTAGAGAGTTCCTCCTTGTGCATGAGTGTCTCGTGGTGGATCTCGGCGATTTTTTTCTTCAACTTCAGATCTCGTTGACGAACAGTGCGGCGCACGTTGTCAATGAGTCGGTTGTGGTCTGCGAGTGGGAGACACATCTTCGAGTCGGATGGGCAGAGACACATAGAAGGTGCAGGTGGGACAGTATTGTCGCCAGAAGGGTCGATGTTCTCGCTGTTCACGCGCCGCCATCTTGCCTGCGCGCTGGCGAGGACGGCACGCTGCGCAGGGCTTCGCCGTTTTCGAGGCACCTGGCATGACGATCTCTTGGGCTTCGTGGTCATGATAGAGCAGCCGAGTGCTTAGCGGTAGTGTGAAAGGTCATTCCGTGCGATCCGCTTCGCAGACTGCGTGCTTATGCTGGGAGAACAGCTGTACTCCTCGAGGCGGAAGATGTGTAGACGCGTGACGTCACGCGTTCGGCGGGCTTTGCCGCGATTTTTGATCGGGAAAGGAGATGTAAGGGCGCGCTCGTCCGGCGAACTTGCTTTGAGCTACAATACGCGCAGAGAATACCAGAGCTCAAAATGTTGTACCCCAAATCTCGATTTTGTCTCACATCATATGGTTTACCTTGAGCTCACAACACGTTCCAAGTGTTTGGCCCACTTCAGCGGAAAATCGGGTACAACGTTTTCATATGGAGCGCAACCTGTATCGTTATACGGCAGGACTTCGATCTGAAAGTATCAGCAATAGGGCCCGGACAGCATTCTGACCGCTTTTCGGGCGAGTCTTCCTAAAGAGGCAGCCGTGATGGCGCCGATCACCTAAGGGGACTTGCGACCCCCCACTCAGAGCTTCGTGTGCGCGGAATTTGTGGTCCAGGAAGTCAGAGTCGTGGGAACCTGGCCTCGCCACCAACCGATAAAGCATCGATACCAGAAGCTTGACGCCACTATCCTTCGATCCACCCTTGTACATGAAGGCCTTCAGATGAGTGCCATCGTCGCGCGCGCATGCGGACAATGTGATCAGAATGAAGCGCACGAGCAGACGGCATAGCTCCGTCCTGCGCTGTGCTATAACATGCCCTGTGGTTTGGATGAGAGTCGACGTGGATGTTGACACCAGTCGAGTGATGACCATCTCCATCAGCTCGAGCATCGGTGTGATAGGGTACGCGATGGCTGGCGTGGCATCTTCGACAAGGACTCTGAAGACACTGATGCATATGTCGTATAGCACTAGTGCTCGACGCTTGTCATGGACTAGAGTTCTCATAGACCCGCACAGCTGTTCAACGATGTCCTGTACCCCGATGCTGAGTTCGTCAGCGTGACCGGGGTGAGAAGCAGCGTCATAGTAGCGCCTGTATGAGGACAGGATGTTCAGATACACACGAAGTCGCGCGAGTAGAGGGCTTGGAGGGTGAGCATAGACCGATGTGGGCTGCAATGAGCCCTTCGAGGGTGGGCCAGTAATCTTCCG
>JAMQCK010000186.1:0-42279 GCA_024196135.1 Pleurotus ostreatus/Saccharomyces cerevisiae fusant | reverse complement strand
GCCGCGGTCGTGGGGGAAGCGTTGCGCCGGCCGCGCGCTTCGTCCTCGGCGCCTCGAACGACCGAAGATCCCGAGCGACGGTGGGTGCGTCGTGAGCCCGGGACGCCCTCGTCGTCCGACTACAAACACAAGTCAGTATGGAGGCAGCGGGCAGTGATCCAGGACACTCACCGCATCCTGCGTGCCAAAGAAGTCACGCGCAGTCGCGCGACGATACGTCTTCTGAAGGACGCGGCGAGCGTCATCCACCGACGTATGGATCGCGGACAGAGCGCCAAGCGTCATCGACGACGCGTTGAGGACCGCAGGTGACGTCGTATGCGAGTAGCAACGGGGCCGAGTTCTTCGAAGTTGAAGTTAGAATTTGTTGACGCGTGTTGGGGTGCTGTACATAACGAGCACGTGGTGATCTACGCGTAATTCCGAGATTGCACCGACGCGTTCTGGACGACGCGTCGCAAGATCTACCGACATGCGAGTAGGCGCCCAAGCTGAACATACGATTTTCTCGCTCGCGGCGGTCTCAAAACGCTTGATATACATGCGAGGTGCATTGTATGGCCTCCCTGTGCGGGCCAGAGCTTCGCGTTGCGACCCGCAAGTTCTCGGTCCCCCGGGCAGCCTGTACGCGAAGCAGTCCCGAGGCTCAGGGTGACGACAGGGTTTGATGATGACGAGCGAGGCTTTCGTGCTTCGGTGCGGACGTCGGAGGAGGTGCGGTCCCCCATCAGGCGGACGCCGAGCGAATATATAAGGCTGGCGACGACGAAGACCCTCTTTAGTCGGACCCCGCCCCTTCCTTTCTTTTAGGCTCTTCGTCTCCCACAGCCATGCCGCGCTCCTTACTTTCTTTGACCGTGCTCGGTCTGTCGCTCTTTTCGCGCTCTCTGGCTCTGCAGAAGCGGCAGTGGGACACGCAGGACAAGATCCATGGTGTCAACCTCGGTGGTTGGCTTGTGCTTGAGGTGTGTGCTGAACCGCGCGCTAGAAGCGAACAGGAACTAATATGCGAGCTAGCCTTGGATCACCCCCTCGCTATTTGAGGCGACCGGCAACGACAAGATCATCGACGAGTGGACCTTCGGCGAGCTGCAGGACCGCGATGCGGCCACCGCGGCGCTGAAGGCGCATTGGGACTCGTGGATCACCGAGGACGACTTCAGGCAGATTGCCGAAGCTGGGTACGTGGGTCCCCACCGAATACCGATGTTCGACTGCTGACTTGTACTAAAGCCTCACGCACGTCCGTCTGCCCATTGGTTACTGGGCTTTTGAGACGGGCCCCGGAGAGCCGTACATCAATGGGCAGATCCCGTACCTTCAGAAGGCGCTCGACTGGGCAGCCAAGTACGGCCTCAAGGTTAACGTCGACCTCCACGGTGCCCCGGGTAGCCAGAATGGGTACGCACTACCCTGCTTGGCCATTTAGTGTTGCGCTCAACCACGCTTAGCTTCGATAACTCCGGCCAGAAGATGACCAAGCCGTAAGTCTCTGACTACTCACGCGCTGGTATTGTTCTCATTCTATCCAGGGGCTGGGCATACAACGAGACCAACGTTGCCCGCACGGAGGCCGTCCTCCAGACCATGACGGAGCTCGTCAAGGACTCCGAGGCCGCCTCTATCATCGCTCCTCTGAACGAGTGAGTGCGCCATCCCCATGCCCGCAGATCAGGTACTGATCATTGTGATAGGATTGCGCCTTGGACTTCCCCGGACATGATTATGGACGTCGCGAAGGGGGTATGAAAGGCGCCTCTGGATGTGCTACTCCGGAGCTGACTCTTCCCTTCAGTATTGGCAAGCCAGCTATGATATCGTCAGCAAGACGGCCCCGCAGAAGACCGTCATGATCCACGATGTCTTCAACACCAGTGACTACTGGGCCGACTACTGGGCTGACAAGCCGCACGGCAGCGCCATGATCGACACCCATTTCTACCAGGTCTTCGTCGTCGACGTACGTTATCCGCTCACTCATTTGCATACCCTTTGTTAACCCCCACCCAGCAACTCAAGTGGAACTTCCGCCAGCACATCGAGCACGTCTGCGAGCGCGCGTCCAACGTCACCGCCACCGCGCTCCCCACCGTCGTCGGCGAATGGACGCTCGCGCTCACCGACTGCGCCAAGTACCTCAACGGCCTCGGCGTCGGCGCGCGCTGGGACGGCACCTACCCCGACACCCACCGCCTCGGCTCCTGCGACAAGTGGACCGGCGCGGGCGACAAGTTCGACGACAAGTACCGCGAGCAGCTCCGCGCATTCCGCGACGCGCAGGTGAGCACGTGGCTGCAGGGCCAGGGCTACTTCTTCTGGACGTGGAAGGCGGAAGAGGCGGCGGAGTGGTCGTACCAGGATGGGCTGAAGTACGGGTGGATCCCGAAGGACCCCAATGAGATGAAGTACCCGGATATTTGCTCGGATCCGGGTTCGATTTTGTCGATTGGGCTGGATTTGGATTTGGATGTTTCGGTTGGGCTGTAGTGGCCTGTATACCTACCGGTCCCTTGTGGACGTGCACAATACCCCTTGCGTGGATTACTTTCAACGACCTCGCTATCCCATATATCGTAGATAATGGATTAATCGCCAAATGCTAAACCGTCTAGGCTTTTAGTGTCCACGTCCGACTCTAGATGTCCTGACCATTCATGCAACGTCGAAACTAGCATACGCAGATCTATTGCATGCACTAATTTCCATGCCCGTATCTGCGCCACAAACTCTTCTCCCTCGCGTCCATCTTCCAGCGCGGTTCCGCACCGAAGAAAGAGATCAACTTGGCCATCTGCTCCTCAGTGGGTCTCTCAGTAAACAGCCTCTTGCGGGCATCTGATACCACCATGCAGAACGTCACGGCCTTCTCCTCGCCCTCCACGAAAGGACTCTGGTACTCTCCCAACGGCGTGTACACGTCGGGTTCCACCAGCACAATCCGGATTGCGTCAGGGTCGCACTTGGTTATCCCCTTGGCGAGGGCCATAAAGCGCGCGTATTTAACAGATGGAGGGGGGTCGTATTCCAGGAATCCGGGGATATATGTGTCGAGGATGTTGTTGGCGAAGGCATCTGAGACTGGCCACCCGAAGTGCCAGAAGCGGTGAGGGGTCCGATCGCGCTCTTCGGGTACAAATGGGATGTCTGCGTGAGATGGGTGAAGCCGCTTTGATGACGGTCAGTAGGTATGCTGGAACGCTCGGCGGAGGTATGCACCTTGTGATACTTCGGGCGTGGACAACGAGCTTTCCTCGGGAACTGCGGCTCTGTCTCCACCGACGAGTCTCCCTGCATTGCTATCGTAGTCTTCTTGATTTCTCAAATGACTGGCATCGAAATAAACCGTTGATCAAATTACAAGCACAGATGTGGCGAGGACGATGACGGTTGTGGCTGAGCAACGGAGGCGCGTCAATTGCAAATGACACGAGGACCTCACGTGATTTTTCGGTACCGAAGGTCAACAGTGGCGAAGTGACAAGTGCACTTTATATTTGCTGCGGTCCTAGGACATTTCTCCGGAGATGCTGCTCTAACTTGATCCTTGGAAACCGATTTGCTGCAGCACAAGGCAGTGATCATGGATCGCTAGATCAGGACGTTCAGGGAATGAGAATGAGACCGAGATGGGCAGGCAGTCCTCTCTTTGCCGATGAGAGGAGAAGAGACTTTCAACGAGGTATGAGAGCAGCAACAAGTAGACCGTAACTTTTGTGGCAATTAACCGTCATCCTATAGTGAATCATACCGCAGATTCTTGTGCAGCGGCAGCTTGTCGGCCCGCCGTCCATCCCTGTACGTGACTCGCACAAAGGATACACGCAGCGCGACAAATTCAGCATGAAGGATGTTCGTATAACCCTTTCGTCCACGAACAACGTTCCGGCCAGCATACAGTCATCCAGTACGCCTAACATCAATTGCCGTGGCCATATTTAGGCCACAGATTCTTGTCCCTCGCGTCTATCTTCCACTGCGGTTCCGCGCCAAAGAACTCGACGAGCTTCGCCATCTGCTGCGTGGTCGGCCGCTGAACAAACAAGCTCTTCCGCGCGTCAGAAACCACCATGCAGAACGTCACCGCCGTCTCCCCAGTGTCCGCTAACGAACTTTGATACTCTTCGATGGGCATGTACGCGTCCGGTTCCACCAAAACGAGCCGGAATGGACTGTACTTGGAGACCCCCTCGGCGATATCCAAGAAGCGGGCGAATCTGGCGGAAGGTGGGTGATCGTCGTCGAGAAATTCAGGAAAGTAGATGTCGATGATGTTGTTGACGAAGGTCTCCGATACTGGCCAGCCAAAGTGCCAGAAGCGGTGGCGCGACCGGGCTCGCTCGTCGGGAACAAAGGGTAGGTCTGCATGCGAAGGATGAAGACGCTTGGAGAGCATTTTAGCAAGGACAATGATGGAACGCTCTGCTGTCGTACGCACCTTGTGATACTTCGGGCGACGTGGACGAAGAGCTTTCTTTGTGGACAGTGGCTCCGCTGTCCCCACCGACGATTTCTTACATACTGCGGCTCGAGGCGCTGGGATCTCTGTAGCGGCTTGCATTGCGATGGGTCGCTGGTCAAGCGCAGATGTGGCGGGGATGGTGATGGTTGTGGTTGAGATCAACGAAGACGCGTCAATTAAGAAAAGGGCACGAGATCGCCACGTGATTTCGGCACCGAGGTTCATCAGTGTCGTTGTGGCGAAGTTTGTGACGAAGACACAAATTTGGTTGCTTTGTAGGTCTTGACAATGATGAGAAAGATACCGCCATAGAATTCGTACAACCACATATTTACAGCGAACAAGCCGATATCAACCGCGAAACGAAAGCCGGAAGAAGGAAGGTACGTACACTACTCTACATCCATATCAGGCGTATCAGTCATCAAACTCGTCCGAATCGTCAAGACCTTAAAGGCATTGGTAGTAGCTGAAGAGATATTGAGCAAAGGGGAAGATTCAGCATAGGCTATACTCACTAGTCGTTGATGCGCGTGCAGGTATAGCCAGCGACGCAGGCAGTGGCGCCGGTCCACTGCAAAGAAGGGATCAGCAGTTGGTAGTTCGAAAGCAGAGGCTAACTTACACCCTGACCACCGCACTGGCCGTACTGCGCGACAGTCCCAGCGCCGGTAGTGGGGGCAGCGGGACCGCCGGTGGTCGTCGCACCCCCACCCGGGTTGGTGGGCTGCGAAGGCGGAATAGACACGGCCGTGCCGCTGTTGTAAACCGCGACGCGGCTAGCAGCACCACAGAACTCTGCGAAAACGGTCAAGGGCTGCCCATCAAAGAAGAAGATTTTCCATACCGCCACCATCACCCGGGCACGGAACGTTGCACGCGTAGCTGCTGGAGACCTTGCTTGTGTCGAGGGAGTTGCCGCATGAGCAGGTTGTCCCGGCCTTGAGGCCGGCGAATTGGAGGCCCTTGCTCGCGCAGCTGGACAGGCACTTCTCGATGGTCATGGCGGCGTCGGTGGAGGAGCCGCCAGTGAGGAGGGTCTGGCCTTGGGCTTCGGCGGCGCAGCCGACTGGCTCCCAGCCGTCGATGCCGGACTTGAGCCAGCTGACTTCGTCGACGGACTGCGTGGTGGTGGGGGCGCCACAGCCGGAGACAGGCGTGGCGGGACCGGGGCCTTCGACGACGGGGTTGCAGCCAGGAAGCTCCTCAAGCCCTGCGGGACGTCAGCGCTGGCGAGGATGGCAGAGGACTGAAGATCTTACAGCCATCGAACACCTCTTCGACACGCGGGGGAACGGCGCAGTCGTTCATCTCTTCTTCGGAGCGAGTGTGGAGAACACCGCAGGACGAGACCTGACCGCTGGCGTCGGTGCACTGAGACATAGCCTGAGCGAGAACGTCCTCGGGCCAGCCCATCATGTAGTCGGCGTGGTATCCGTACCCGGTGCTACAAGAAGCGTCAGCGTATGCATTTGAGACGAAAGGATATTGCATACGGGTCTCCCATACTCCAGACGAAGGGCTGCTTTCCGTTGTCGAACGCGCCGGGCTCGTTGTTGAACGGCGTGGTGTCCCAGTACGTCTCGAGGAAGAGCAGGGGAATCGTCACGGGGTGAGTCGACGGGCAGCCAGTACCGAAGTTACCGAAGCTGGCGTTGATGGCGTAGGAGACATGGTCCCTGTGGTTCGGCGAGTCGACATTCTTGCCGTCCCAGCACCTACATATCCATTGAGCATGATAAGTCAATCTCTGCGACGCCGGGAGAACTCACGTAGGGAAGTTGATCTGGCTACGAACACCACCGTTGCAGGGCGTCGTGGGCAGGCCGTTCGTGTCTTGGCCGGTACCAGAGGAGTCCTCAGATTGGAGGCAGCGGAAAGTGATGGAGCGCGAGTCGTCAATGGACTGGTCGTACTTGCGGAGCATCGGGTCACCGGCGACCATGCGGAAGCCCTGCAGCAGCAATTAGTCACAATCGAAGTACTGTGCGCGCGCGAAGACCTTACTTTGGGGAACGCTGTGACGTTGCCGACCTGGATGTAGTAGACGACCATGCCTGCGTTGGGGCTGCCTGTGATGGGGCCGGGGCGCTGACGGACCTGCAGAGCTTGTCAGCCCGCCGTTGTAAGTAGGAAAGGAGGTAGACATACGCGAGTGAAGGTGCCGTTGACCGGGGATTGGTAGTAAAGCGTCGGCGTCCAGTAGTTCGACTTGTTCTCCAAGATCGAGCAGGAGCTGCAAGTCGATTTTGCTTGAAGGTCATAACCGTCGGGCATGTTGAAGTCGAAGCTGTTCTGTTGGGTAGGGAACCGCGGTCAGGCCGACGTCGTGAATGAGGAAACAGAAGATGCGTACCCCACCAACGACCTGGTGGAGATGCTGACCGACCGAGTCAGGGTTGACGAGTCTGAAGGAAGAAGTGAGCAATAGGAGAAGGTGTGAAAAGGCAAACACGTACGGGTCCGAACGAACCACCGTCGTCTGCGCACATGGGAAGCGCAGGAGACCCTGGGCGAGCTGGGGAGCCGCGAGAGCAAGTGCCAGAAGAGTCGACCACATCTTGCTTGTCTAGCAGAGCACGACACAGATACCAGACCCTCGTCTACCCACCCTATATACCCTCACTGCTTCCCTGCGCCGGCCCCGCCGACCCGGGGCACTCAATGTCTGCAGAACCTCGGGTCTCAGCCCACTGCCGTGTATGCAGACTCGCCGCCATGTGTGCGCCCGTGGCTTCCATCACCTCGTCCAACATATGCATCGAATAGGCACGGAGTATTTGACGCTGTTTGCGTCGAGGCAGGATCGACGCGGGGCGCTCACCTGATGCCCCGCAGACGCGCCCGGCGAAAAGAGAAGCGTCGAGGGGCGAAGCAGGTGCGGGAAGCAGACGTGGGTTTTCTCTCCCCCATTGAATCTTAACCTCTTTGCGACTCAATATCCTGATGGGCGCGCACGTTGTCGAAGCGAGACGGGGTTCCGCGCGGGCAGCGTCGAAGGGTGTCGGTCCCAGTGTACCTCGCCCCGAGTGAACTAGAGGCTGCGAGAGGGTCAGCCGCGGAGAATCTCTGGATGTCTGAGACGCGTACCAGATCGCCTCGAGCACGGTGCCGGATGTCTAAAGCCAAAATCTCATTCGACGAGGGGCACAACGTACCAGTATCACGCCCGGCTATTCTTCGCTACGAGGCAAAATCGCTGGGGGCATTTCGCTATAGATTCTTGTAGCTATCATGGTAAGTACAACGTAGATGTTAGTAGACGTCACTGGAGAAATAGACTTGAGCCCTCCGCCCTTGCCCTGGCCATTCATAAATATTCTAGTCCATCTGCAAGCGCTCTCCCGAGTTCCGCGGGAGCAATCCTTTGGTCGGGTCGAGTATCGTGCTGGTGCACCCTGACGGTCTTTCCCTTATCTCGCAGTAGCGCCCTACTGAATATCGTAGTAGGGCACGAGTCCGATATTTCGAGGGTTCGACCGCCCAATCGTCAAGCTTCTCAGCAATCCCATCCGTAAGTGTACTTCGGATCTTGCGTTCGACTGGAGTCGGGACCAGTAAGGCTACGGCCACAGATGCTGGCGCCAAAGGCCTCGTTAAGGAGCAGATCGACAACGTTGCGTGCCGCAACCGTCTCGGTCTCCATCGTCGAGATGAAACTATGCGACAGTGGCGTCAGTACATTATACACAGCACGCAAAGCGCAAGAGCGTCTCCTGTGCTTCGTTGAAGATACGTACGGTTCAAAGGCGTTGACGTAGTAGAAGTTTGTATCGAGCTTGACTGGCGGCATCGGCGAATTGGGCAGAAGCTTCGGGTACGCGTCCCACTGTAGGAGAGGTATCAGTATACAGAAAGCAAGATAGACGCCGTTTGTCAGCCCCAAACGTGACTTTGGACTCTCTTGGCGAGCGTCAGATGCACGAGGCTTACGAGGCCATGCACAGGCTGACGAGCCGCGCACAGCTGCCGAATCCGCGCACAACAACTGAGTCCGCGCGCAAACAAATGCCAACGAGTCCATGCACAGGGTCAACGAGTCCAACTCACCTGCTTCCGATACACCCACCCCACCTGCCCCAAGAACATCTCGCTCAGCCACTCGTCGGAAATTTCCTGCTGCGAGAATATCTTCACGACCCACTCGCCCTCGCGGATGGCGCCGTGGTACGAAAGCGAGTTGAACTCGGGGACGGTTCCGTTGTTGCGCGCGCCGTCGTAGGTGGTGAGGATCATCGACGGGACCTCCTCAACCTTTGCGTTGAAGTATGCAGCGTTGGGGCGCGGGGAGGTCGTGGAGAGGAGGGTGACCTGGTGAGGAGTCAACAGCTGCATCGGGAGGATGGAGTGTTCACTTAACGTACATGCAGACTAACGTAGGGCACATCGGGGATCTCGACAGCGTTCGGCGCGTTGATAGCGATGCCAGACGAGTGGATAGGCGCAGCGAAGATGACGGCCTTGTATGCCTTGGCCGACCCCGCGGTGCGTACAGTCCAGAAGGTCTGCGAATCGCTGATGCTCGTGACAGGCGTATTGAGGTAGACGTTGGCGCCGGAGTAGTTCAAGAATTGCTCGAAGATCTGGTAGTTTCCGCCCTGGATCCCCGTGGCGCCGTTCGTCGCCATGGACACAGTCGCCCCGAATGCATGTAGGTCGTCGACGTTCTGCAGCGCGGTGAGTGCTCAGTCCTGCTGTGACGACGCCCCTTGCGGTGTCGACTTGTTATGCTTACCTGCCCGTAGTTGACGCGCGTCGCGGCCTCAATCAGCTCAAACACAAATTTCTCGGAGACGCCCTTGCCACGGAAGAAGTCCTCCCCCGTGTCTTCGACGAGCTGTGCGACGCCGAGCTGTTCGGCGAGGTCACGGATGTTGTCCCACTTGGGGTGGTCGTACGAATATAGGCGAAGGAACTTCTTGACTATGTCGTCCGTACTATAGTATGGTTAGCTCCTTGACAGTTGGTGTAGACCAGGTAGTTACGTACATCCACTTTGCCTTGAGCGGTGCCATCCCGAACCTCCAAAGTAGTTTGGCGTTCTCCCACCAGCCGTCGCCAGCCTGAAGTACATATATGTATCAGTATCAGACTGATATAGCATGCGCTTAGAGTCTCGAAGCAGGTGAAGACGGCTAACTCAGATGGCAGAGGGCGGGAGGGGTGTGAAGTCAAAGTGGTCGAAGACAACTCAGAAAACAGTTTATTGACGAGGTAGCAGCGCAAAGCGCGGAAAGAGACATGATGTACAGTATACCAAGGGTTGCAGATCGACACAGATGTAAGGAGGGTAGACTCACGGAGAATAGGATCGACGTGCCGTCCCATACCCCCATAGTGCTGCCCTTGTCATTGAAGTCTTTAAGGGTTAGGTTGAATTCCTGTGAAGCCCTCCACATATTCTTGTTCGCTTCGACGAAAATTGATCCGCCGAGCTCTACAGCAGGTAGTGTTGTGTCATTGTAGGGATAGACTGTCGTGCTTCCTGCAGCATGATTCCCCCGTGTCAGTGCCTGCTATGCAACTGAAAACTGATGAACGCACGTCCTCCAACATAAGATTCCCTCTCATACACATCGACTTCGACGTCGAGGCCGAAGCGCTCCTTGGCCTTTGCGATCCAGAACGCCGCAGAGCTTCCGCCAGCTCCAGCGCCGATGATTGCGATCCTTGGTGTCCCCGATGGCACCTCCGGCTCCACAAGCGAGTTGGAAGACAGAAAGGGGACCTTGAAAGGGAGCTGGAAAGCAGAGCAAGCAAGGGCAAGCAGCAGGAGTCCACAGCACGCCTTCATGGTGAACTTGCGGTGAGCGCGCGCGTCAAGAGCTGCTCACAGCCCGTTGCCGTCATTACACCAGAGGCAAGAGGCGTGTCACCCCTTTTTGGGGTGGTATAATAAGACCCCTTGTGTCACCTATCCTGCCACCTCTCGCTCGCAGACCGCTGGCCTCAAGGCTGCTTGCAGGGTCTAGAATGACGTGTTGGTGTACGCCTCAATGTACCGTACCAATTTTGTATGACGAGCAAGTTTGGGATGTCCCGATCTTTCCACTTGCGAAATTACCGTGTTCTCGCCTTCGACGTTACACGTGTTTCGACAGCCCTCATCACCTCTTCCCCCCTGCCCACGATCCCTCTGATGATCTCTATACTCATATCTTCTTTGGTCAGCCTCACTGGGTTCGTCGTGGAACAGCTGCATGCCTTGATGCACTTCCGAGGGACAGATCTTGGGTGCTCTGTCACGTGGAGCACCCAGAATCTGTCCCTCACTGCTGCCGTGGGAATACCATACCATATTGATCTTTGGCATGTGCCCAGCGATCGAATCGTCGTCCTGACCTGAACGCTCACCGTCGCACTTGATGACAAGGACAAGTTTCGCAGTTCATCCCAGAACATTCAAACTCAAGGTGCAAATTCGTGTTCGCGACTGTACGACCAGGTGGCAGGAATATACATCGGGCAAGAGGGTGCGTGTCGGACTTGGCTTTGCCGATGATGTGCTAACACCCGTCCCATCCATGTCTAATCTCGCAGTCTGCGACACCATCGTTCATCTAATCTTGAAGATAATGGCCCTCCTTGCTCAAAGGCTGAGGAAGAGATGGACTCCAGCTCGGACACCTATAGAGTAGCTCGCGAATATTATCCTCCCTCTGCTTGCCCACCTCCCCTCCACTTCCGTCGTTCTTGTCGCCCCGAAGGTGTATAGGTATGTGCTATATATGCACCCTACATGATCCCCTCCCTTTGTCCTTCACTGGGCATGCACTAGACGCGTGGGCCCCAGTTCTGAGTCGCCTCTTTCTCGCAACCTTGACCTCCACACTCACCTCTGCTGTGCCGAAGACTGCCGTGCACCCCCACTGCTACCATGTCAGACGTCGACATGCCCCACCCATCGCTTCCACAGAGCTCTCATAAGCGCAAGCCTTCACGATCGCCGCCGCGCGAGCGTTCACAACGTCGTCGCCCTATCAAGAAGCCGAAGACGCAGTCAGCTGCTGCTGCTGCCATTGTTGCGAAGATGAGGAAGAAGTTCCAGGAGAGACGGGCGGCGAAGACGAAGGAAGGCAGAGCTCCGCGCAAGGAGCTGCACATAACAAAGGCAGAGCGACATGAAGACGCTGCATCAACAATGGTGTGTCATCTAGACCACTTCAATTAATCATTCTTTGCTGATGCTCCTCTAGCTCGCTTTCCAAACGCACCTGCGTATGATTGGGGAGCTGTACGACCAGGATGATCTCCCACCCGCAGTCAGTGAGGAGATGCGCAACTCGTACAAGGACCAGTACGACTCGGCCGCTAAGGCGCGAAGAACCGTCAAGAGTCTGGCCGCTGGCCGAGCCCCTCAGGCTGACTCTGCTCTTGAGCGAGTGCAGGCTATACGAGAAACTCTCGAAGCGAAACGCATCAAACCAGACACGCTTAAGGATGCGAAAATCGTCAGCCGCATCCTCGATATCGATATCTTCGGAATGCAGGTCGCGTTCGGGCGGTTAGCGTCGTTCGGGCTGTTGAAGTGGTTGCCAGATATCGGGCCCGGGTGCGATCCCAACTCGCAGTACAACGCGTACTATGAGGCTATCGCCATTGAATCGTTCCAACAGGCTGCTCGAGTCGGAGCATACGTTGCTTTCGGCATCAACGAGGAGTACATCAACAAGACCTCGTTCTTGCGTGGCGAATATCGCAGCTATGTCTTCTCGTATCTCAAACAGAAGGCCGCGAGCGAGCGTCGTAAGCCCGGTAGCACAAAGCAGAAGACTGAGAAAAACAAGATGTATGTTCGTCGTCAACGCGTACGTCGTAGCATATCCTTTCCCATTCATAAGATGACTGATTATCGTTGCTTAGCTTGCTCAAGCGCGTACTGCCTTGCTCAAGGCGCAGGGATTCCCTGACCGTACTTTGGCCTTGAGTAAGGAGACCGCCGCTCACTCGGACGACGAGATGGAGTTCGAGGACATCATTGTAGATGGTGTTGCGCAGAAGAACCCTGTCTACCGCATCCGGGAGAAGGTCGGGCGCTCTGGCAAGGTGACCGACCTGTTCCGCATGGTTGATCGCATGCGCATCGCTCAAGCTGCCGCCCACCGTCCTGGAAAGTGAGTAACGATTATGCACTTCATTCACCCTCCGCTGATCAAATGTTATCAGGGTTGAGCGCACGCGTAAGCCACAGGAACAGTCAGCCACGACAAGCAAGTCGAGGACCTCCCAGCTCACCCGCATTCCGACGCGCGTACCTATCGACTACTTCTCGCCTGAGTACTGGAATGAATCTATGACCCTGCGCCAGCGCGTGGAGTTTCTTGGCCAGCGTGGCGGGCGTGCACGTGTTGCGCTCCCGAAGGCCGAGTTCTGCAAGACATGGGCAGATTGCGAGAAGTGGACAAACCTGAAGGAGGACGCCTTCATGCGCGAGTACGGCGATGCTGTGCTGAAGGACTATAGTATCCCGACTGACGAGCAGATTGCTCGCATTGACGAACTGGAAGATGCGGCAGAGGACTCCGACTCTGAGGAGGAGTATGAGGAGTGGCAAGGCTTTGGAAGTGGCGGGGGAGGCAGAGATTCGGACAATCAGGAGGAGGAGGAGGTGGAGGAGGAGGCGATGGATTCGGGTTCGGACTAGTGGGTTTTCTTGCTCTAACTTATATGGCCGGCCCAAATACCCTATGTAATTACTTCGTCTTCTTCTAACCTATTATGTCCTCGTATAACTTGCTGGTGCTGCAGCGTCAAAAGAAATCCGAAGTCCTTGACACCGCGTTATGGACAGCGCACTGTAGCACCGTCATATCGACACGCGCTTTAAGTTCCAAAAAGTTGGTATTGCGTAGTGGTTAGTGAGACCTCTCTGCGAAAGGAGGACTGCACAGGACCCCGCGTTCGAACCCTCAGCTGGAGTTCCGGGCGGTTAAGTCGTAACTGGTCCTTTTTTGCCGTTCGATAGGACGCTTCGCAAACATGCACCTTGCCATCCTCCTTTCGCTGCGCTATAGTCTCCACCGGGTACACCCATTGTTTGACCAGTCCCTCGGATCAAGATACATTTTCCCAATCAGGAAATTCAACCGTGGGAAGTCGTCGGGCCCGCGCACACTAGTGATCTTGATCTTGGCCCATACGTTCAATGCATTCCCCTCCGAAGCGGGTACTATGCCTGTGCTCCTCATGCAAGTCCCGCACCGTCGTTGTATATGGAAGACGACAGGCAGGGCAGTATGTCCACCCAACGGCTCGCTCAAAGCATCGTAGATGGGATCGAGAGAGGCCTGGATGGGCAACCGTCGAAGCTAGCAAGTCTGATACCGAGCCAGATGAGGGACCATCATCTAGCAAATCAACAATCCAGGATGAAGGTGAGCATGACCCGCAGGATTTCCGCAAATCATTAAACCTATTGTAGAGCTCGACCTCACTGCGTTCCCAACCTCGACCGTTGAACGTATGGTTTTTGCTCTTGTACTCTGGCTGAATTTGAAGGCGGGGCTCAGTCGGAACCACACTAACGTGGTTTTACGCGCGTTCTTGCTGATTCTCACTGCGACGATGTCTTTTATCGGGGTCATACTGCACGCTACTGGCCGACATGTCCACCTTCCCGAGTTCCACATCCCCCGCGATATCCGAGCACTATATCGTCATGCAAATGTTGATCCGGTCATCACCCGTACTGTCTGCTGCCCAAGGTGCTATACGCTTATCCCACGTCCCATACCATGGCGGTGTACTTGGAAAGCAACTCCGCGGTCCAAACCTTGCGATACCGAGCTGTGGCGTCTCCGTAACACGCGCACTGGACGCAAGTGGGTCCCCCGAAAGATGTACACTACTCAGTCCTTTGACCCCTGGCTTCAATTCTTTCTGTCGCGCCCCCTTATCGATGAAAGCCTACGGCACACTCACCTACAAAACAAGTCTAGAGCCCATCCATTTGGCGCAGAGATGCGCGACACGCATGACAGCCCTGCCTGGCGAGATATTCAAGCCACACTTGATTCGCCATATAACCTTGTTTTTGGAGTATATGTCGACTGGTTCAATCCTTTCAGCAATAAAATTGCAGGTATGGCGTATCGACAAGTTAATTCCGACTCAATCTGACCTTTGTGTAGGCAAAGTGGTGTCGTGTGGGGCTATCATCCTCTACTGCCTCAATCTTCCATCCCACCTGCGATATCGTCCCGAAAATGTGTTCATTGTCGGCGTTACTCCTCCACCCCATGCCCCTGACTTCATCACTATCTCGCATATACTTGCGCCCTTCGTGGAATACATCGTGCGGTACGCACATGCCCAGCTATATCATACGTCTCTTCATCCGGAGGGCGTTATGCTGCTAGTCCGGGTGATCCCTCTGATCGCAGATCTGCTGGCTAGTCGCAAGATCAGCGGCTTCCTGGCCCACAGTGCATGGATGTTCTGCTCCTTCTGTC
Organism: Pleurotus ostreatus/Saccharomyces cerevisiae fusant; assembly: GCA_024196135.1. Taxonomy (NCBI): domain Eukaryota; kingdom Fungi; species Pleurotus ostreatus/Saccharomyces cerevisiae fusant. The sequence continues at coordinate 27,369 of JAMQCK010000186.1, read as the reverse complement.
TCGCCACCTCGGAGCAGATCGATTTGCTGAACCTCAGCGATGTTCCGCTTCGTCTTGGTGCTGTCGTCCGTGATCAAGCCCAAGCTTGGCTGGCCGAAACGACAAAGGCAGGACGCGAAAAGCTCTCCCGTGAAACTGGTGTTCGATGGACCCCGATCTTCCTGCTCCCCTACTATGATCCGGTCAGACATGTAATCCTTGGATTCATGCATAACTGGCTGGAGGGAGTCTTGCAGCATCATCTACGCTCTCTTTGGGGGATCGGGCGCACTTCATCTGAAGCTGCTGCACTCATCGAGGATGTTGACAACGAGGACGAGAAGTGGTCTGATGCCGATCTGGCAGAATCTGCTGATGAGGTCGAGGATCTCCTTCTCGAAAGCGCAGAGTTTGATGCAGCTTCTGCTAGCGCACTGAACAGCTCCATCCTACCCTCTAGCCTATCCCCCTCGATCTCCAGCGGTAGCGCCACAATGTCCACCACACCATCAGATTCGACTGCTAGACCAGCACGCACATCGCGTCCGTCATCTGTCAGCATGTCGGACTATGGTGATATTGGTGATGACGATGATGACGGCGAGTACATCGCCCCTTTGACTGAAGGGTCCCACTTCGACTTCAGTAGTGGTGACATGCGGGCCATATGGGACGCTATACGGGATATGACCTTGCCGACCTGGATCAACCGACCGCCTGAGAACCTCGGCGAGTCCAGCCACGGAAAACTCACTGCAGATGAGCTACTGTTACTTTTTGAAGATGTCTTTCCTCTCATTCTGCCCGAGCTCTGGCACGGTACTCCACGTGAAGATCACCTCGACAATTTCCACCACCTCGTCTCAGCGACACAGATAATTTGCGATTTTTCGACATCGAACAATCGTGCAAACGAGTACAGCCGCCACTACAGTCAGTACCGCTCTACCCTTCCCTCGTTATACCCCAACCACTCGTCGAAGCCAAATCATCACTATGCCATGCACTTGGGCGACCAACTAAAGTACTGGGGACCTCTCGCATGCTTGAGCGAATTTCCGGGGGAGCGGTTGAATGGGTTGTTTCAAAAGATCAAGTCCACTAGGCGACAAGGTTTGTCTGTGTCCCTTCCAGATTGTGATTGACCGTACTGAGCGTGTTGTAGGTGACCTGGACCTGACCCTGATGCGTCAGATGTGCCGTAGAGGGCGCTTAATTGCGCAGCTTCAAGATACGGTGGATACCTCCGAAGGCGCACCGGAAGATCACCAGCACTTCGACGAGCTCGCTTCTATGCTTGAGTCCCGCCCATTAGATCCTAGCAGTGGTGATGCTGCTCCGTCTGTATCAGCAGCAGAAGCCGGGGAGTTCATGAAGGATGCCTCTCGCCTGTCCGAAGATGAGTACAATGCTCTCATCACCTATCTTCGCATGACAGGGAGAATGTGCCGTGATTTCCGCGATGTCCCTCATCCAAAGGGCGTACAGGTCCTGATCCCGTATGTCAAACAGATCCACGACACCAAACGCGGTGATCATACCTTCAGTCGCCGGGGCTCACACATCGGCAACAGCGAGATTCGGTTCCGCCACCCGCATACTGGGCTTCCCGACACGGGAAACATAGACAATATCTGGACAACTGCACTAGACGGCACGTTATCAACGTTCATCGTGGTCCGCCCTCATCAGTCACTCTCGGCTGTGGAGGAAGCGAAAGCCCCGTACTTACACTGCTCCGGCTTTCGCGCTCGTATTGTGGATGCAGATAATGCAGCCACAAAACTCGTTATACTCGAACTTCGCCATATCGTTACTCACTTGACAACCCTTGCTCGACCTACAGGTACATATGGTATACACCGTCCTACACTTGTTGTATGCTGGGGATTAGATAGAAAGAGGCAGGAATAATAAGTAGACGGACCGCTCGAAGTTCGTCGCTGCTATCTAACCGGAAAACTCCTGTCCAGACACGAGCTTGCGCCACAAATCAGTTGCCTTGCGCGTCTTTCATCATTCCCGCCGAACACGCGCATGCGCAGCCAACACGCCGAGCACATGCTATACGGCCTTCTTGGTGACTGAAAGGGTGACATAGGTGGTGAACTTATAACACCTCGCGATTAGGTGACAGGGCCTTTGCCTCCGGTGTTACCGTTGACGCGTTCGTGCTTTGATCCGAATCCGGGGATCAAACTTCGGGACCGGGCCCCCAAGTTCAACTTCGACTCGTCGCGTTCAAAGCTACATGTAGCGTTCTTGCACACGGAAATGTCCCTACATATACCCAACCAAATCAAGTAATCGAGCTACCTTCTATGCCCATACTTATGCCACTGACTTTTCTCTAACGCATCCATCATCCAACATGGTTGCTTGCCAAAGATGCGAACCAACCTCGCCATCTGCTCATGCGTAGGCCGCTTTCTGAAGAAATGCCCTCCGCAATCCGAAACAATCATGAAGAAGGTGACGGCCCTCCTGCCATGAGAAACGAGCGGGCTCTGCCACGAGACGTCTTCCGTAGGCTCAACGAGGACCAAACGGATCGGCTTCAATCCGGACAGTCCTTCGACGAGGTCGTTGAAGTGGGGGTATTTGTCAGTGACATCTCGATCATCGTCGAGGTAGTCGGGGGTATATCTGTCGATGACCTCGTTCACGGCCTCGTCAGAGACAGGCCACCCGAAGTGCCAGTAGCGATGCCTGGCTGTGTCGTGCGCTTCGGGCACGAACGGTATGTCGGCGTGCGAGGGATCGAGGCGCTAGAAAGAATATTGGGACGTAGACGACGGATACAATCGACAGTGTTCGCACCTTGTGGAATTCCGGCCGTGGACGTCGCCGCTTACCAGCCTTCGCAGTGTTGTTTGCCGCATTGTTCGAGTCTTCATTGATCGTCAAATTCTGCATATCATCTTCCAAAGTCGTCGCCATGTTTAGCAGAGCTATTGGGAGACGATGATCAGCTGGTCGAAGCGAAGACGATGGTCCAAGAGAGCGATCAAAGCGGTAACGCATGTCATTGAACCATCACGTGACTGAATCGTAGTCGAACTGTGACAAGTGTGACATGCTGCGATGTACCATAAGCACCGTTCGACTGGCGACACCCGCCCCATAAAAAGCTCTGCAACCCACCTCACAATCCATTATATAGCTTAGAATAATGATACAGGCCAGATAGCAAAGCTACGGATGCACTAGACAATAGCAGAGCTACGGGTGCTCGATTAAAAGGAAAGCAAGTCAAGACTGCAGGCAGATACCGATACGATATAAACAACGTCCGTCCAGAATCGAATAGACAACAATCCACCCTCGGGAACGAACTATACTATACTTAAGCCACTCATCCACTCAAGCCGCACATCATCCAGACGGCACGCTGATCATCCAGGGAACGCACTCGCCAAGTAGCGACACACTCATCATCCAGGCGACGCCCTCGCCTCCTCGCGCATCGACTCGCCCTCCTCCAGCACCTCGCCCTCCTGCAGCCGCTCAAACCGCGAGCTGAGGTTGAACGTCGACGGCAGGCGCACGAGCGACACCCGCTTCGCGCACCGCGTCTTGTCCCACTCCTCCGCCTCCTCGTCCACGGGCGTCTCCTGCGCGGTGTAGAACTTCTCGTGCGTGAAGTCCTGGCTGTCGTCCGGCGAGTGCGACGGGCGTTCCACATACGACGACGGGCGATCCACAAAAGAAGACGGTCGGCCATCGAAGGGCGACAGCCCACCCTCGAAAGACGACGCCGCACCCGGCGAAGGCTCCACGGACGACGACGGGCCAGCAGGGAAGCTGGGCTCAACAGACGACGGCGGTCCGTCGAACGACTGCACCGAGTTCGAGCTGCTGTGGCGAGCAGATACCGACGGACGCGACGCCGACAGCAGCGACATGGGCCGCTCCTCGCCCGGCGACGTTGGCCAGTCGCTCGAGTAGTCCAACGCCGAATGGAAGGACTCGCAGATCGAGGATGGCGGTCGCCTGCGCGCGGACGATGGCGGGCGTGACGCCGAGGGCGGCGACACCGACGCGGACGTGGGTTCCACCGGCAAGCTCTGAGTGCTCTCGTTTGATATACCGAACGGCGTCGACGTATGATGCTGCTGGGTCGAGTGCGACGTATCCGGCCTACGGCTTTGCAACGTCTCCGTCGCCGCCTTCAACGCCAGCGCCTTCGCCCTATACCAGTCCCGGCTCTCCGCGATCAAGTCATTCGCCAGTACCTCGCGATGGCACACCAGCTTCGCCACCTCCAACCGCAGCATCGCGACGCGCTTGGCGAGCGCATGCGCAGCCTGCAGCAGTCGCTCCCGCGTCGAGCGCTGGAACGGGGTCATGATCCCCAGGTTGCGCGCAAAGCGGAGGTCAGCCTCGAGCTGCGTCGTCGTCGCCGATAGCTTCTCCTTGATCTCGTGCACCTTCGACTGGATGACCTGCGAGCGACCAGGTAGACGCGCCATCTCCATCTGAGCGAAAGTCGGAGACCCAGGCGACGCCGGCATCGAGTTGAGTCTAGCACGCTGCTGCTTCACATCGTTCGCGTCTGGAATATGGAAAATGCCCGCAGCGAGATCGGCCTTCACCTGGTCGAATGTTGCCTTGAACTGGTCAGCGCCTTCGACCTCGGGCGCCTGAGGAGCGTCATCGCTGCGGACGCTCGACATCGTCATATGCCGCCTCATATTGGCGCGCAATTGGTTCTGTGGACGCTCAACAGCGATCCCAGCATCCGAAGGACGCCTCGATCCTGGCCTCGATCCTGACCCATTCGTGGCAGGCATCGCGCTTGGCTCGGTGAACTTGTGCACGCGAGACCCCTGTATCCTGCTCGCCGCCTGCATATCGTGCAAGTGCGAGGTCGCTGCCGCAACGCCAGTCAGCTGCACATCCTTGCCAGACATGCCCATCGGACGCATGCGCACGCCGGCCGTCTTGAAGGCGCTGGCGTAGTTGATACGAGCAATCCACTCGTTCAGCTCGCGCTCGGTCTGGGTCTGGAGAAGGTAGTGTCGGCCATCCGGAAGCACGAAGCGGAAGGTGTTCTCGTGCTGAAGAGATGTAGTTCAGTGTCAGTTCTTGGTTTCGTGAGATGCACTGCTCACCTTCGTATACGACCGGTCGTAAACAGCTACTGCATCCTTGACCGAAACCCACTCATCCGGCTGATTGACGCCAGGAGGCGGCAGCATCTGACTGTTGCTCCCAAGCTCCGCATAGTCCTTCAGCGTCTCCGCCCACGACGCATCCCGGAAGAAGAACAACTGACTCCCCGTCAGCATCACGCTCCACGACCGCCATTTTCGGTTCGTCGACTTCCGCCCGCCCTCCAAAAGGTCCTCCTTCCGGTTCAACAGGCCGACCTTCGTCAGCTTGAGCGTATAGACCCGCTCCTGCGGCGGCGATCTGCTAATCTCGCCGAGCGGGCTCGCGATCATAGGTGTCGGCTGTGCGGTGGCAGCCATCGTGAAGAACGGATTCACCCGCTGCAGCGCTGTCGGATCTACCGCGCCCACTTCGATCATCCCCGCCTGCGCGAACACGCGATGAAGTTCGTCGGCATCCCATGGCCCTGAAGTGCCTTGGTACAAGAAGGGACTCCGGTTGGGTATGATGCTGCCAATGTCGATGCGCAGGTGGCCGAGCTGGTTCTGCGAAATGACATGTGAGCCTACGGGTAAGAGGCCGACCGGTAAGCATACCCTTGTGATTAGGTAGTAAGGGTCAACCCTGCTTGCCTTGCCCGAAAACATCGAGCCGGACCCATTGTTCGCAGTGGCGGCAGCCGCACTGTTCGCTAACGAGGAAAGAGTGCGAGAGGAGGGGACTTCAGGAATGACACTCCTTTGGCCGTTGACATCTACCGGATCCTCGATAAAAATGAAGGGCGCGAAGACAATGTTGTCGTAGAAACACTGGCACAGCCATGTCAACTTGAGGCCCGCTGAGGTGAGATCGCACTCACATCGAGGACCTCCGGCGCGACGCCAGGCAAACGAGTGTTCCTGATGTAATCGGGCTTCGTCATCTTCCGCTTATTGGACTTGTTGAACGCGTCGGTATGCAGCATGATGAGGCTGAAGGCTAGGATGTAAGGATGGTCTGCCGTCTTCCGTGAGTACATCGTCAGGATAGTAAGACCCATGCGTACCGTTAGAAGTGAAGAGGGATGGGTTACACACGACGTATCGCTGAGCAAATGCTTCTATAACCCTGTCTATTTGCTGGGTTTCGCGTGGGAGACCGACGTCCATGAGCAACTTCCGGAGCGCAACATCGAGGGGGTCATCCGAGAAGTCGAACTGGCTGATGTACGCGCGCAAGGCCTGAACGTGGAATGAACTCGGGCTGCCGAAACGCGTAAGCCAGCGGTAAGCGGCACAAAAGTGCCATTAGTCACCTCGAAGCAAGGACGGTCGCAATTTCCGCCTTGCTGACCACCTCGGATAGCCGGTGAAGGTATACCTCCGGGCTCTCCTCATTCGTGCGGGGCTTCGGGATCTCGATGGATGGTTTGCGGTGAGGGCGGGTGAGGGATGGACGTGGTGAGTTCGCGGGACTGTGTCCATGACCAGAAGCAGAGCCAATGTTGTTGGGAAAGGAGGGAACGGATGAGGGGAAGAGCGACATAGACAAGCGATGGAGGATGGGTGGGTTCGTTTGCGAGCGCGGGCGCGCTACCGCGATGCCCTCTTCGGATGCCGGTGCAGAGGGCGTTAGGCGGCTTTGCGGAGCAGTGGAAGGCAGCACAGGAGAGGTGGGTGGAGACGCAGACATCGGGCTTGGAGAGTCGAGGAAGGCAGAGGTTACTTTATATCTAGCATCGCTGTCCGCCGTCATGGGCCGCTTCTGTTGCCGTCGCTTCGGTGGCGAGAGCAGACGAGGGCTGGATGAGCTAGCAGATGCATCTGTAGGTATTCCAGCGGAAGTCGCTGGCCGCAATGGTACCCGCTCAGAGTGACTTCTCGAAAGACCGCGATGGTGTGATCCCACGCTCAGTGACGACGAGGAATGTGATAGCATACCCTGTCGCGGCGGGGAAGTACCGATACCAAAAGGCGAGAAAGGGCGTAATGAGGGGATTTGAGGGCTGAGAGAGGTATCCTTGCTTGGCGATGGTACAGGAACTGGAGGTACAGGCTCATCCGCTGGAGTGATCGACTTCTTGCGGTTCCAAAACGACGCCCGCCGACTGAGTGGCCTTGGCGAGTCTGGCGCATGCTCTTTCTCCTTACCCTTCCCGGATGGCGAGGGATCGCTGTTGCCGAATAGGTTGATAGAAAGTCCGCGCGACCGCCGCCTGTTCGGATCGCTCTCGGTGGTTGATACAGCGCGCATTTTCCCCGAGCTCTTGACGCGTCGGACGACATTCTGGACGGGGGATTCGGGTATGGGCGGGGGAGGGGTATTGAACGCGACGCTGTTGATCTCGGTCGACGGTCGCGAAGGGGATGCCTGGGGCATTACGTGCGGAAGGCCAAGCCCAAGCGCGGCCTGGGCGAGTGCGGCGGTCGAGGACGATGCGGTAGCGGAGCAATCGCTGGGGGTCGCGGAACCAGGGGCAGGAGGGAGGGTGGTGGAGGCGGCGTTGGCTGCGAACGGCTGCTCGTGCCCCGACGCGACGCTCTCCGTCTGCGTGTACTCCTTCGGCGGCGTCGGCGGGAGATCCTTGTCATGCATGAACATCGTATGTGGCCTGATCATGCCATCCTCGGTCGCCGGCGCCGGCGCCCCGCCTCCACCGAACGTCGAATGGCGTGCGGGCGGGGCCCCGGAAGTCGTGCGCTTCCTCGTCCAGAGCGGGAGGGAGAAGAAATGCGTGGTCGTCTGCGTCGTGGTGACCACCGTCGTCGTCGTCTCCGAGGCGACGAGGACGGCGGACTGGGCGCTGTCGTTGTAGGAGGGCGGGGCGCCGGCAGCGACGTGATCTGACGACTGGGCGGCCTGCTTGTTGCCTCGGGAAAACCTGCCGACCATGAAATTTTGCGGGAAGGAGGAGGGCCCGCGCAGATTTCAGCGAAGAAATCCCAAGTGCGAATAGCGGGTGCGCCTCTCGCTCTCGAAGGCTGCTCGGCGTAGACGGGGGCGGGAGGGGAACGGCGTCAGGGGCATTCTTACCACCGCGCCCGTCACGTGCACTCCTGCCTTTCGCGGTTCAACTTGCATTCTCAAGTCCGCGCCGAGTTCGCGCGCAGCGCTTGCACCGCCTTCTGATACGGCTCACAGTCCGGCGAGCGGCATAAGCTGCTGGGAATAATGTGGGCCGACTCTTGTCGTCCGCGGACGTGCAGACATCGCCCGGTTATTCAGCAGGGGAAACACGGGTAACTTCTTGGCTTGGTGTGCAGAACGGTGTCCCCTCGCGTCATGGACTGCGCATTGGCTGGCATGAGGTCAACAGGACCACTGCTTCGCGTGTATTGTCATACGTCCTCCACAGCAGGACGGAATGGCCACTAGCATACACTAGTACTCGTCCGTCCAAGGTCGTAAATTGAGCGAGCTAACGTTCGAGAGATTGGCACACGACCGACAGGGTAAGGCGATAAAGTCACTTCTGCCCAATAAATGGCTGGAGAAAATCGGCAGCAGGACCTACGAGGAAGGCCGACGCACTCGGAGCGCGTACTTCGAGCGATGCAGCCCAGAAGAGCCTTGGTGTATAGGACAGTCAGCAGATCCTCTTCTGAAGTATCGAGAGCAGAAGTGCGTTCATAGGTGGAGGTATTTCTCCAATATGAAGGGGGGATCAGTTTCATAGATATGCGCAGCTCTGCGAAGAGCTGCTGACTTACCTGTCGTGGTATGCGACCTCGAAGGCGCCGATCCCGCTACTAGCTCTGTATACGGGTCTGGTGCGGAGGAGAAGAGCTGGCGCGAGAGGTAGCACTTCCTTCCCCTTCTATTTATCCGTAGAAGCCAGAAGACTTGACTAGAGCATGGTGAGGGGGTGGAAGGCCCTTTTGGTGGTGGTCAAGTTGAAGTCCGCAGCGTGACGAGTAACGAGTGACTATCGGCATCGGTCGGCCCGAGCGTTCTTGGGACTTTATCGTTTGCAGCTTGAGTTGACTTGGGCCATCTCCAACGAGCCTTCAACTCCTTGTTCCTTCTCATTACTTGGGCTCGGGCTCTGCCTCACTCGCCTTGAGTCATAGAGACTAATATCGCTACTATCGTAGTCGATCCCACAGAGAAGTCGCCGAAGGCTTCGAGGAGGAGATTCAGCGGGCTTCGTCTGAATGGCGGACGGAGCGGGGACTTCCCATCCTCTCCATGCCCTCTTCCCTATTTTACGAGCGTACACGTCATTGGAGAGGACGGAGTGCACCTCGTTCTTATTGTCCTCCCTCCAGGATCAGCACGTTGACGGACCTTGTGGGATTCCAGCGCGCGCGGGCGGATTCCAAACACTCATCTCGAGGGAAGGACCAGGCAGTTGCTACCCATCCACGCCTCATACACGTCTTCATGAAGGGGAAGGCACCGCCCGCACCGGCATCTAGCACTCATTCTCAAGCTGATAGACATGACCCCGCAACGTGTTCGCTGCGAACACCCTACCGCCTCGTGCGGTTATCATATCCATCCGCTTCATCAACGCCTCATTGCAGCCTGCCTCGACGATGCCTCCTGGCGGGCCCCTGCATATATAAACCCCGCCCGCACCCCGAAAATTTCTCATCTTTACCTACTTCTCCTCCACCGCACTACACACACTACACAAGCCCAAGATGGCCTCCCCCAGCCCATCCAAAGGCGGCCTGCGCTCGCGCATGGGCACCATGCTGCGCCGCACGTCCTCCGTCTTCTCCAAGGACAAGGAGGGCTCCCGCTCTTCCTCCCCAGTCCCAGGCAGCTCGCGCAGGTCTTTGGGAAGCTCACGCAGGTCGTCAGCCTCCCAAGAGTCGCTCCGAAAACTCGATACGAAGGCGCAGCCGCCCGCGGCAGCGCCAGAGCACCACCAGCCCAGCCCGATCGCGGAGTCGCCTGCGCGCGAGGCGGCGTCGCTCACTGCGGAGCCTACCGCCCCCGCGGCCGCGCATGGGCCATCGCCACTCGCGAATGCTATCGCGGCGGAGTCTACGCAGAGCGTGGGCGCGGCGAGCAGCGTGGGGCAGCCCATCCTCACTGACGGCGCCGGCCCGGGCGGCTTCACCGAGGAGCCCGAGGGCATGTCGACGCTCGGCTCGCACGACGGGCACGCGCCCTCGCACCACGAGGCGCAACCTGCAGAGCCCGCCGCCGAGGCGCTCAAGGAGCCCGAGCCCGCTCCTGCCCCCGCTCCTGAGCCTGCGCGTCAAGATGCCTCGACGTCGCCCATCCAGGCCGCTGCTCCCGAGACCCCAGCCCCCGCGCCCGCCCTCGAGGTCCCCGCTCCTCAGCCTCAAGTGATCACTCCCGAGACATCCCCTGGGTACTTCGAGATCCCTGTCCCGGCCGTCACCCAGCCCGGTCCCGCGCTCTCGAGCACGTCCATGGACGACGACATCAACGAGGCGAACATCGTCATCGGCCAGGCGCCTCAGAAGCAGGTCGAGGTCACGCGTCCTTCTTCCCCTGCCGCTGGCGCCGACAATGCTACCGACGCGTGGAAGGCGGCTGCTGACGCTAACAGTCCGCTTGCGCAGGAGGAGGGTCAAGCCAAGTGCGTCTTCAACGTACTTCTTATGCTACAGGTGGCTGACATGATCTGCAGGGCGCCAGCGTCTTACGGCGATCCATTCACTGACCCTGATGCTCATGACTATGAGGTGGTGGAACCGGCGGGCATGCCTATGTGATTATCTTGATTGTCATACGTCGACCTCTTGCTAACAGCAATCCTTCAGCCCTCAGCACGAGAACGGCAACGGCTACCACGTCGAAGCTACTTCCCCCGTCCAGATGCCTGTCCCTCAGAGTGCCGCTCCCCCTACTGAGACCCAGCCTCTCCTTGCTGGCGGTACCGCCTCCCTCTACGGCGAGCCCTCCTTCGCCCAGAACGAGTGGATCCGCTACACGCTCCCCGACCCAGGCAGCACCGCGTACTACGTGCACCCCGGCCGCGCCATCACAACCGACATCGACCTCACCCTCCCCGAGAACCTCGCCGCAGTGCAGGCGTTCCTCACCAGCACGCACCGCCAGCGCGACGGCGCGGAGATGTGGCTCGTGCGCAAGGAGGAGCAGGGAAGCGACGCGCGCAAGCATGACAAGCACGACAAGCGCCGGTCGTCGGACCACGGCTTCAAGCTGCTGTGGGTCGACCATGGCCGTCGTCGCTGCCTCATGCAGGAGTCATACTCGCGTGGCGACAAGGACGCGGAGGCGCGCTACTGGGCCTTCATGGAGGCGCACCCGGCGCATACCACCCTACCCACCAACGCTCGCAACGAGGCCATCGAAGCGCTCATGTGGATCTACAGTGGTAAGCCACGACCGTGCACTGGCGCGAACCATCTTTACTGAACTCTCAGATATAGACAACGTGATCCCAGAGCAACCCGGCACCCGTGCCTCCGCTCCCTTCTCCCGCGAGGAGTGCCAGTCGATCCTCCGCGTGCTGCGTGGTGAGCACGAAGCAAGCGCCCGCTTATCGCATCACCTTCTCACGTCCCCGCAGATCAGACGCACGAAGAGTTCGGCGACTCAATCATCCAAATCCGCCTCATCGCGCGGATCATGCGGCGAGTTGGTGAGTGCCCGGTCCGCCGCGCTTTCTGCGTCCCCGGCTAACCCCAATGCAGCGCAGTGGCGTGCGCACGGCGGCGCGGGCATCCCGCAGCACTCCTCCGTCGCAGACGTCGCGATCTCGATGGTGTCCGCGCTCTGCCTCGGCCTGCCCTACCTCTTCCTCGCGAACGACCGCTCGCACGCGGTGAACGCGCTGCGCGACCTCGAGGGCAGCTTCTCGCACGTCGTGAGCCTCTCGCCTGCGGTTTATCTGGCGGGCGCGTGCACGTGCATCATGGTGAGTATTTCCGTTTATATCGCCGCTGCTGCCCAACGTTGCTGCAGGGCGCGGTCGTGTTGAGCGCATCTGTGACGCTGCTTTCTCTTCCAGGGCTGGACAGCGTCGCGCGCGTGGCTGGCTTCGTCGCCGCACTCGTCTCGGCCTTCTCGATGGTTTCTGCCGTTGTGGCCCTTGTTCGGTTCCAGTCGGACCTAACGACGGTCTCGCTCGGTGAGGGGATGATCGTCCTCTCGGTAAGTTCAAACTTGCTATTCCTGTCTTTAAATTCTGACCTGTGCTCACAGCGCCGTCACGTCCTCATGTCGGTCCCGGTCGCTCTCCTCATATACTCGGTGATCGCGCTAGTCGTGGCACTCGTTGTATATGCCTTTAGAGGCGCCGTGGTCAATCCGTCCATGCACATCGAACGTCACTTTGGATCGTACACGACGTGGTCTACCCTCGCTGTTCTCGGTGGCCTTCTTGGCATGCTGACCATGTCCTTCATGTCCCTCCGCCGTTACTGAATGACCTACGACTCTCACGGTTCCCTCTATGTACTCTTCTGGATATTACCCAAGCTAACTTATTGTACGACTGCACATGCCATCACCATGACTAGAAATGCCACACTACTATCTGCGTTCTTTGGAACTGTATCACTGCTGTACTATCCACGTCTGTTGTACCATCGCTCTTTGTGTCTGTAGTGTTGTGCATAACGAGCTGTTTTCTAGGATCTGCATGGTTTGAAGCTAGGGATGTGCGACTGATGGGTGAAAGATGAAGTCCGTGAGTATCGGTGGATATTCTGTCTTCCTTTCCTCTCTAATGTGGAAGATAACGGGAAAATAACGGCGCTTCAGAAGAGCCCAGAATGATTGATGAGGCGAGACAAAACCTTGATTGCCCGAAAAGGAAGGTATTGAAGTTCGAACGTGCGCGTTTGCTTCCTTGCTTTCTTCCTCCGTTGCTCCGTGGGGAGTGCCCCGCCTGTCCGGTCACCAGAGCGCACCCACTGCGCCCGAGTGCTGCCCCACTGTGACGAGCGGCCGTCGTCCTCGACCACCGAGGGCTGTTTGAGACGACCCCGACGTGGGAGGATATAGAGGCCTTACGTATCGCGTCGGTACCGCGCATTCAAAGTTCGGCGGTCCTTGACGACCGCTGAGAAACTCTACAGGGCGTCCGCGCTTGTTTGGGGCCAGGGCGGCCAATCGGCAGGACGCCCGCGCCGGCGGCAGGCCCGGAAAGGTCCGCAGGAACATTCAACAAGGAGACCATCACCCACGTGTATTTCTTGTTGGAAGATCAGCAAGATCTCCCTCCGTCGGATCACCCCGAAGCGGCAGGTCGAACCAGCCGTTCGTCTCTCGAGCTCGTGGGTGATTGCAGATTCCCCGCGCATCATGTGTGCAATGAAATTTCGCCGGACGCTGGCGCGATCCCTGCGCGCGCCGCTGCTTGCTTCCCACCACATCGGTGGTCCACAAAGGCCAGCAAGAAGCGTACTCGTACGCCCCACACTCCCTTCCCCCTCACGCTCCGGCCCCGTCTTCGACCCCTTCACGCCCTCCGAGTCCCGCGCGCCGTGCAGGCGGCCCGCGCACAACCCACTCATTCCCCACTGTCCGTGTTCCGTTATCGCCGCGTATGAATCCCTCCCAGGATGCGGGTCAGAAGCGACCGCGCAACAAGCTCTCTATCATGGTCCAGCTCGCCTCTGCTGTCAAGCGCAGCAGCTCCAGTCCTGCCTCTCCTACGTCCGGCGTCAAGGCCTTCACGTCCCCCTCGTCGACGCCCTGCGCAACGCCTCGCACCGCAACCCACCCCAGCGAAGCCGGACCCGCGTCTAGTAACCCTTCCCTCAACCCTTCCCCTACCGGCATGCAGTCTTCTCCCCTCACCCGCCCACCTACCCTCAACGAGTTAGACGGGGCGGAGAAATCACGGCTTCTGAAGAAGGCGCGCAAGCTCTCGAAGGTCTTTGGGGAAGTAGCGGTGCTCCGCGACGTTGACGACTCCAGCATGCCACCTCCACCCCCGTTGCCCAAAGGTGCAGGAAGCTCCCCCTCCACCCCTATGCGTCCCAGCTTCAATCTCTCACGAGCGGATGTGGAGAAGAGCCTACCCGACCCACCTCGTCCTTCCATTGCAGACTCTGCCATGAGCATCTCGTCCTTCACGCACGAGACGAGCGCTATCGCAGAGATCAACGTCGAGCCGCCTTCCGAGGAGGCCTCGCGCGAGTCGATGGACCTCGATATCGAAAGTCCGCCGCCCAAGCACTCGGAGGACCAACTCCGCCGCATACGCATGGCCAAGCTCTCGCGCCACTTCGGCGAGAACATCCCCCTCGAGGTCCTCACCGACGCCTCCGCCTCCAGCCGGCGGCCCTCCACGCCCGACGGCGGGCCCCGCAGGAAGCGGCTGAAGCGCATTGGGCGGCAGGCGAGCGTCGACGGGCTGTACAGCGCCGTAGTCGGCGCGCGCCCGAAGCTCTCGACGAAGCGGTCGACTCCCTATCTGCGACGCAGCCGGTCGCTCTGGGGACAGAAGCAATCGATGGACGTCCCGCGGCCTCTTGCGCATGGCGGGGTTGAGCTCGTGAGCGAGGACTTCCAGGCACGGTACGAGGAGAATTTCGGTGGTGATAACCGCCCACCGTTGCCGGACGGGCGACGAGCGATGGATGTGCGTCGGGCGAAGAAGATGCGCGAGGTATGTGCCCGAGGGCCTCCTATGTGCGACCTTGTGCTGACCGCTTAAAGCTTTTTGGCCAGGACCCACCGCCACAACTTATTCGTATAAGCGATGACAAGGAGAACCAGCTGGACGTGCCAGATATGACAACAGAGGAGCGCCGCGCGTCCCTAGCCACTCTGCTGTCGCTGTCGACATTGTCTGCTACGGATCTTCCACGTAGCGGATCGGCTATGTCGCAGCGCTCTGACGGTAAAGACCTCCCGCCAAGACCGCGTACGGCTCCCTCGCGCGGTGGCTCTCCAGAGCTGCCCTCCTTCGCTACGATACGGGAGCGAGACCTTGCCTTCGCTGCACTATACCCGCGGAACGTCAAGTCCTTCGACGAGACCGTCAGGAGTATACGCGCCAGCATCGACTCCCAGGAGGACCCCGTCACCTTCCAAGAGCGGCGGCGGCGCGCGGCCAAGCTCTCGCGCTTCTTCGGCGTCGGGTACCAGGACCTCACGCCCACGCTGATCTCCATGCCCTCGCCGACCTCCTCCTCGCCCAGCTCGCCCATCAGCGCCGCGCCCCCGCTCGTCAACCAGCCCGAGACGCACCCCGCGCACCCCACGGCGAACGTCGACGTGCGCGTCACGGGGCGCGCCCGCTTCTGGAACTTCTCCAACCACGAGACGAAATCGAAATCAACGAACGTTCACGACGTGCTTGACAAGCTGCGCAAGCTCTAACACTCACCTTTCTACGTGTTTGTCGCTTGCCTTGCTACTGCCTGCTGCCGTAGATTCATACTACAAAGCGGGATAGAGGGCACCCGTTTCTCGGACGGTCTTCACATTCACGCGTGTACATATTCCTCCCCCACGAAACGACACCGGTACGCCTGGATCACGGATGCACGCACCTTGCTTTCCCCTCGGAACCCACTCTACTCTATCACGCCAAGCCAATGTACTCTAGTATACCTTTCCCCCACCCCCTTATTCGCTATACTTATGAACCTCACGCTACCCACTATACTATCGGGATTGTTGTGCTACTAGACTTTTGACACTCGCCCACCCACCGATTCACACACTACCTCCCTACCCGCTGCCTACCTATCCCTGTCTCAGGCCCGTTCATATTCGTACATTCGTTGCGCTTGCTTCTAGTGTGTATATAGGTTTCTTTTGCTTGCTGCTTGTCTGCTTCGCTTTTGGTCCCTTCGGTCGTACGTACCCTCATGTCAATTCTGTCCTTTCTGTTTTTATGGATACCTGTTCACGATCAGGGACTAGAGACCAGCTGAACGCGCGGAAAGCAGGATGTATACCCGACGAACAATAGAAGATACGTGGAAATGGATGGTATGGTCAACTCGCAATAGAGGGTCTGGTTTACTTGCGAAGTAGGATGTACACCGACTCGCCGAGGGTCAGGTTCTGCAGATGTCGGTTGTTCCCCGTCAAGGCCATCAGCAACCCTCCGAACGACGCGTATACAGTCCTGGGTGACAGTCAGCATGTGAGCGTAGAAGTGCAGGGGTAACGCACGATCTTTCCCCAGTACTCTCGTCGTACTTGTAGATCTGAATAGCGCGTCAATGCAATGTGGCGCCTGCTTCTTGAGCCTACACACCTTCCCAAACATGACATAGTCATAATCCTCTTCCAAGCCCGGGGTCGCGCTGATGCCTGGTCTCCAGGTGTTCTTGTTGTCCGCTTCCTCCCCCTCAGCCGCGACACCAACAGGTTCTCTCGACAGCGACGACGCGAGCGCTACCGCGACGTGGTCCCCCTTCGACAAGGGAAACAGCTCAATGTTGTAGTCAAGCTCCAGCTCCATCTCGTAGTTCTTGGACTTCGACCACAGGCGCGATACTAGCGGGATTGAGCGCGTGCGCGCTGGAAAGACGCGACGAACGAACCTCGGTCGAACTTCTTGCCCGCGCGGTCGATATCCTCGACGGCGAAGATGTCGTCGAAGATGATGTTGGAGGACGCGGAGGCCATGACGGGGGGTGACGAGGGGTGAAATGTGCTAAGTCGTGACGAGGGCGCGGGGGAAGTTCATGCCCCGATCAGAGATCACGAAAACAATGGGCGCGGAGCCCGGGCCGGGCTGCCGGTGTTCTCAACAAAGAAATCACTTGCGCGCGCGACAAAGCACATGTACGGCACCTCAGCGGGCCAGGACGTTATGGGCCTCATTACTGTACATTACATAGGGTACTTGTAGGTATACCACATCATAACTTATCCGCGAGCATCTCCTTCCGCATCTCCTGCTTCACCTCCGCCACCGTGTGCCCCAGGCCGGGGAGGACAACGTTCCAGGTGGCGCGCGCGGCGAGGACGCGTCGGACTTGGTGTTGGATGAGCTCGTGGAGCTTGGGGACGTTGGCGAGTTTGGCGCGGCTGCCCATGAGGGAGTTTGTCTTGAGGTCGAGCGTGAATGTTGGGTGGATCGTGAGGGTGAGGACGGGGGCGTGTGCTTTGGGGGACGGGGGCGCTATCGATATCTAGAAGCAAAGGAGTTAGGGGAGTCAAGAAGGTGAGGAGGAGGGTGCGCACCGTAGACTTGAAGACAGCAAGCGAGACTGTCAACTCGATCGGTAGTCGTGCAAATGATGGTGCAGGGTAGTTGAAGAGGTATGAGGTTGCTAAAGACACGGAGACCGTGTCGGTATATTCGACGTCAAATTCAGTTATCTAAAGAAAGCGTTAGACGGTACGAAGGGTGCATTGCAGACCACATACGTTGATCCCGTCTGCGTCGCGTCGTACTCGCGGGTTAGAGAATCGTGGCGCGCGAACGCCTAGGTCTACGGAGTGTATGGTGACATGATCCTGCAAGAATGTCAGGATAGTTAATTCGAAGGGTTCGTGTAGCGCACCAGGAAACTCGAGGGCAATACCCTATTCGCATAGGCCTCCACGCGCGCTCGCGCGACCTCATCCCCGTCCATACCATCCAGGTCGTCCCTCAACTTGGACCGGTACACATTCAGTATCTATCTCACACCATGAGCGCATTCCCCTCACACGCAAATCACCCTAACTCACCTGCTTCACCAGCGAGTTCAGCCACTCTGCCGAAATAGGCGCCTTCCCATCTACCCCGTCCAGTTCCCCCAGGTCCAACGGCGTATGCCCCCCTCGCCTCGTATGCCGCTCTGCCCCCGGATGGTACGACGTCGTCTCAAAGGGGTACTTCGTTGAGTCGAGGAACAAGTACTTCAGAATGAGCATGAGCAGCACAAGGATGGACAGCTGTCCGAGTACGAGACCCTGCGTGAAGGTGGGCGTCAGCGAGAACAGGTAGTTCCCCGACATGGTGGAGGTTTGGGTGAGGTTGGAGGCGTCCAGAGCGGAAGGAAGACGGGGAGGGGAAGCAGAGCTTGAGGGGACGCAGAGGGGCTTGTGGAGGTGGGCGGAGTCTGGAGACGGTGGTGACGGCGGGGAACGGCAGCTCGGCGGCGCCTCGATCGTGATCTCCAAGGAGGCATTCACATGTGTGATATGGGATGATTTCCCACGGTTCGACTTCCGGTCGTTATGCTCGTCCCCGCTCGGCGTCCCATGCAGAGGTCAAGTGCTACACCAGCCCACACGTACGCCGAGGACTACACAAGGACGCGCAACGTGAAGCGATACTGAGCGAATAAATTATCGATAGATGCGATGTACATGCCACCCTCTTCAACCCTTCTCAAAGCACATCCTCCTCAGTACCTACTGACCCCCCTTCTCCTTCTGCCACTCCAAAAACGCTTGATGCAGCTTCTCCTGCGCCGCCCACTCCTTCTGCACCTTCTTCACCTGGTTCTTGCTCAGCTCCTTCCCCTCCCCGTCGTGCGTTGGCAGCCCGTTCTCCGCCCACTGGCTGTACGTGCCCTCCGGCACCTGCGGAGGGCGGAACAGCTCGCTCGGCGGCAGGCGGCCCTTCTCGAGCTTTTGGATGCGTTTCTGCTCCTCGGCGGCTTGGGCGGCGGCCTTCTTCGCTGCCTTGGCTTCAGCGGCGGCGCGTTTGGCCTCGCGGGCGGCGATGAGCTCTTCGGCGGGGACGAGCTTGACGAGGGCTTTGCCGTCTGGGGAGGGGTGTCAGTCAGCTGGGCATGGTCAAAGGTGGAGAAACGCACCCTCTTGATCGTCAAGTGCTACACCCAACGGAACGAGGTCGACATCCCGCAATCGGTCGGACAGTGCGAGGATATCCTTCAACGCTGACGGCGACTTCTCAATCGCCACCTTCCGCACAGCGTCCCGGAACGCCGACATAGCGCGCAGGTAGGGCATCAGCACTTCCTCCTTCTGCTCAATAAATCTCGTCAGCAATCCTGCCCCCTGATATAAGCTCACAACACTGACGTTGACCGCCCCCGCCCCCTGGCTATCCTGCCCCCACCCAATCTCATCCACCTCGCCCTCACCCAGACCAAACATCCGTAGCATCTTCCCCACCCATCTCGCGACCTGCTCGACGACGGCGAGGTTGACAAGCTTGCCGCGCGAGTTAACGTAGACGTTCGTGCGTGAGACGAGGTCGCGGAGGACGTTGAGCGCGACGGGGGTGTTGAAGGAGTCGCAAAGGGCGGCGCGGAAGGCGGCTTGGGCTTCGTAGAGGCTGTGAAAGGAAGCGTGAGTATGCGGGTGGTGCAATTTTGCGGTTATAGCTTACGCCTTCGTCAACTCGGCCTCCTGGGCTTCGTAGTGATGGTAGCCGTCGGACTTCTGACCGCTGGCCTTTGCGTCGCTGATGAGAGCCTTGACGAGGGTGAAGAAGTTCTGCGAGAGATGCGCATTTCAGCAAAGATCACCTTGTCGGCTGACACGGAAACCTACGTTGAACTGCGCCTCGATACCCCGGACCTCGCCCTGCATGAGGGCTTCCGAGAAGTCAAGCTTCGCATTCCACAATTGCGAGAGGAAGGACAGTCGCAGTTGCCGTGCAGTGAAGCGTTCAAGGATTTCCTGGAGCCGGTGTTAGTGAAGCGCGAGATAGCGCGCAAGAGACATTCACTCACGTCGATCGTGATGAAGTTCTTCAGCGACTTGCTCATCTTCAGACCTTCTATATGAAGATGGCCCGTATGCAAAAAGTAGTTCACCCACGCGGAGCAATCGTGGTAGGCCTGTACAGACATGTCGTCAGCGTTCTTCCTTCGCCAAGTCATTACAAGATCCCATACCTCAGACTGCGCCATCTCGTTATCGTGATGTGGGAAGGCCAAATCAACGCCACCGCTGTGGATGTCCATATTGTCGCCAAGGATCGCGCTGGCCATGACCGAGCACTCGATGTGCCAGCCTGGGCGGCCGTGGCCCCAGGGTGACTCCCAATACGGCTCGCCGGGTTTCGAGGCTTTCCAGAGCGCAAAGTCTGATGCTGAACGCTGTCCTGCTGCGCGGGAGCCGCCGTCTGAGCATTGATCGAAATCAGTGATTTGCAGCATTAAGGAAATAATGATGACTTACCATCCTCTCGATTGCCCTTACTATAAGGCTCGAGCTTCGCATAGAAGTGGTTGGGAGCAGCGTCAAATGCCTGGGTATCGAAATACACGCTGCCCGCGCTTTCGTATGCGTACCCGTTGTCGATGACCTTCTGAACGAAGGCTACGATTTCGGGAACGTACTCGGTTACGCGAGTAACTGTGTCGGGTCGGCGGACGCGGAGGCGCGCCATGTCCTCAAAGAAGCGGCCCTCCCAGTAGGCGGCGAGGTTTCTTGACAGCGAGGGGTCGGTGACGGTAGATTTGTACTGGGGATGGGCATTTAGGTGAGGTCATTGTCGAGCGACTGGCCGGCACGCAGACCTTTTGGTCGAGCAGCTCCTCGAGCACCTCGTTCGCGACATTGATGAGTGCGTGCGCCGCCTTTTCCGACGTGTCGCCCTGCGCAAGTTGTTCCTTCGCGAGCGCAATCGCTGCCAGACTGCGTCGCTAGCCCAATATCAGCGGCGATGGCGTGCTCACAGGAGAAGTGTTACACACTGCAGCTGTGGCATGCATGTCGAACGGCTCGGAGCGCTTCAGCGCCTCGGCTTTCCATGCTGGGTCGGTGATGGAGTCGGATATGCGCTTCCACGTAGCGTCTTCCTGGCCCTCTGCTGGCCGCTCGGATTCGGGGAGGCCCTTCGCGACCTTGGTGCGGACGTAGAGGCGCCAGGCGTCCTCGGTTTGGGCGATGAGTTCGGGGGTGAGTTGCGTGCTCTCCTTGAGGAAGGTTTCGAGGAGGTGGGTTTTGCGGGCGCGGTCGATGATCTGGAGGAAGTCGTTAGGGTGGGGGAGGGGAGATCGCGCGCCACCACGCGCCTTGTTGTCAATGTCGGTGATGTTCATGACAAAGTGTACGTCGTAGCCAAAGTAGTCGGACATGATTCGCCTCAGGATGTCCTGCGAGACGTAGTTTCTGTGATAACTCGTGAGCTGGCGAATCCCCCCAACCTGCGCGCCACGTACCTTGCGTGTCCCATATGCGACGCGTCGTAGACGGTCGGACCGCAATTGTACCATTTGACAAGCCTTCCATTGCTGGGGATGAACTCGTTCTGGTTGTCAATGAGCTACCGATCTCTTCTCCCTCAAGCAGGCAACGCACCTTCGCCTTCGTCAGTGTATTGTAGACCTTCAGGACCGGCTCGTCCGGCTTTCTCGTCGGAGGAGTCCATGTAGGTAGCGCGGTCATTGTAGCGCAGAGTCTGATTCTTGGACCTCGTTGTACGTGGCTTATATGGCGGGAAACAACAGATGTAAGGCGAATCATGCGTGCGCTTGACTCGATGATTGGCCCCGATTACAATCCGGCGGGAGGGACGGACCAAGTTCGATCTCAAATGCTCGTTGGAAATTCGGCACTGAGGTCAACGGTTCGAACCCGGAGTCTAGGTGTGCGACGTTCTGGGTTCTGCGGCGCTCGTACTGAGCGACAGGCAGGGCGAAGTGGTGGCTTTTGACAGAGTCAGTGTTCAGAACATTGTGGTTCAGGAAAACGACAATTCAACCACTGGACACTGCAGAGAATGTGGGCCGGTGTCTGCCGAGGTACTTCGGTATTTGCCGGGGGTCCCCTTAATCGCCCTCAAAATTCTTTCAACGCCGCCATCATCTCAACCGCAAGACTGGGAGTCGACAGATGTCGGATTCGGACCCAGATACACTTGCCTTCGTCTCTTGGCAGACAGCACCTTTTACGGAGTCTCTGGTTCTCAGGGCGATTCAGAGGCTGACACCATCTCCCAAGGGCGTCTCGTCGTTGCCTGAAATTGGCCCTCATACCAAGCTGCTACAATGGTCCACCTACGATGACATGGATCACGAGCTTACACACTTGCGGCGCGCCTCCGTACTAGCATCTAGCTATGTCATTCGCAAGGCGCTCATACGAAAACACTTCCTGTCAAGGACTATTCACGCATACCTCACGAAACATCCTGATTCGATACTGAAGGAAGCGTCACCTCGGACCTACGAGATAGAGATCTCCTACGCAGATGAACTCGACGAGATCTTTGCTGACGAGTTGTTCGACCTCGAGCAAGATCTGGAGCAAGGTCGATGGTGGATTCTCAAGCCGTCAGTACGTCCTTGAGAACTATGTGATCGTGCTCACACACCATGTAGTGGCATGGCCGACCGAGGGAATGGCATTCGACTGTTCAACAGCCGGGAGTCCTTGACAAGAATCTTCGAGGGTTTCGAAGACGACTCCGAGGATGAAGATGAGGAAAAGGACGTAGGCACCGGTGTTGTGACATCGCAGCTTCGTCACTTCGTAGTACAGGTACTATACCCATCTTATACCAAACATCCTTCGACACCTTACGATGCCAATAGGAATACATTGACCGACCGTTGCTCCTCGACCTGCGAGAGCGACCCATCAATGCATCGCCCATCCCAGATAAACTCGAGGGACATAAAGTTAGAAAGCCTCATTCTCTAGTTGAATATACGCCTGACACCATCATACCAGTTCCACCTCCGCGCCTACTGCGTCGCATCCGGCGCCCTCACTCTCTACCTTTACGACCGCATCCTTGCCCTCTTTTCCTCCGTCCCTTACGCCCCGCCACAACCTGGCCCCGATGTATCAGACATCGACCTCGCCCCGCACCTCACCAATACATCGCTACAAACGCATAGAGGCGAGGAGGGCGTGCGTCTACTAGATGAACTCGTTGGTTGCACCATTCTCGATACTGTGCCGGGCACTATGACAGGGGAGACGACGTTCACCAAGCCCCACATCGCCGACATCGTCTCGCAGATGACGCAGATCCTCAGCGAGACATTCAAGGCCGCGATGGCAAGTCCGGTACATTTTCAGGCTAGTATCATTCTCAGCACATCTTCGTATTCTACAATCTGACACCAATCGCCCTTTAGCCTATCCCTAACGCGTTCGAGCTCTTCGGCGTGGATTTCCTCGTGCAGCACAATCCCGCTGCAGGGTCCGCGCCGGGGACGCAGCCATTCCTTGTCAAGCTCCTCGAAATCAACGCCGAGCCTGCCATCGAGCTCACCGGCCCGCGGTTGGCGTGGATCTTGGAGGACCTGTTCGTGGCGATCGGGAAGCGATGCGTGCAGCCATTCCTCGATGGTCGGGGAGAGGGCGGGGAAGGCGAGGCCAAAAACATACAAAAGGAGGGCACTGCGGAGGAGGAGAATTCTAGCAAGGCCGACGAGACGAGCCATCTGATTACATGTTTACAAGAAATTCGGGGAGCATAGGGTGGTATATACAGAGGGTGTGGTATAACAAGGATTGCAACCAAGAGAGGTGTACGCACTACAGACAGAGCCATACATCGAAGGAAATCATTTAAGGGTACAAACAATCAAAAAGATCTCATGAAAACCAAAATTCGCCTCAACTCGTCCCTTCCTCACCTAATCCCCAAACCTCGCCCTCAACACCTCCCGCATCTCCTGGAACCGCATTCGCACCCGTGCGAGGTCGTGACTTCTATCATAGTATTCCTTCACCTCCTCGTACGTGAAGCGGAAGGACTGGGCGATGTCGCGCAATACGCGCTCGGTGGCGTGGATGTTGGCGAGGATGGTGGTGGAGGATTGCGTACCGGTGGAGGGTTGGGAGTCGATAGCGGAGGATTGGGACTCGTTGGCAGGGAGTTTAAGATGAGCGCGCCCGGTGGGCTGAGAGTCGGCGAGGTCGTGGTCAGGAGCTTGAGAGGGATGCGTGCCGCTCGTGGGGTCCTGACTTTCACCGCCAGGTACTTGAGTCGAGGGGAAAGGCCAGGAGTACTGGGAGTCGTCGCGGGGCTGAGCGCCGATGAGCTCGGACTGCGTCTCGAGATACGCGCTGTTCGCGAGGGGCTGGCTCTGTGACCACTGATTGTCGTTGTAGGACCGCTGGCTTTCATCAAGGGGCTTCTGGCTCTCATCGTATGGCCTCTGAATGTTGTCCAAGGGCCTCTGACTCTCGTCAAAGGGCCTTTGGCTGTCGTCGAGGGGAGCCTGACTCTCGTCGATACGCTGGCTCTCGTCGATAGACATTTGGCTGTCGGGCACAAGTACCTGGCTCTCATCGCCGGTGGTCTGACTATCAGCCACAAATGCGTCGTCCCTGATCTCGCTGTTCACGAGCGTCGGACGGCTGGCGCTGACAGGCTTCTGACTGTCACCCGACGGTTGCCTCTCGCCTTTGGATGGGCTTCGAGGCTCTGACTCTCGTCGAGCAGGCGAGGGTTCCCTGAAAAGCATTGTCAGCCTTCCGCGAGACTCCCGACGTGTCAGCCACCCACCCGATACGCTGACGCTTAGTAGCGCTCTGCTGCTTCGCAAGCTCATCGTCATCCTCGTCTCGAGGCCGCGCCCAGGTCGGAGGCGGCTCATCCCCGATGCGTATCTGCCACTGGCTTTCCGAGTCGAGCTCGTCCACGATGTTTGTAGCTTTGCGCTTAGGAGCCTGCGTGGCAGCACGCCGCGCTGGCTGGGTAGCCGCACGCGGAGCAGGCTGGGTAGCTGCAGGGTGTGCTGGTTCGGGCTGCGAAGGAGGCGGCGGTGGAGGAGCGGGTGCGGGCTGGGATCGCGGTGGGCCAGACGGAGCTCGCGCCGGACCAGACGGCGGCCGCGACGCCATTCGCGCATTCGGCGGCGACAACATCACCGGCCCTCCATACGCCCCCTCATTCTGCGACGGCTCCGGTGTCGAGTCCTTCTTCGCACGCTTGCGCTTCGACTTGGGCTTCGGCGTTGGCTTAGGCTCCTTCGGCTCGTCGACGCGCACGTAGCCGTACTGGCCCTTCTCGCCGAGCATGGGCTTCTTGTGCTCGACGATGCTCTCGATGACGCGGTCGAGGCGATGGGCGTGCTTCTTGTAGCGCTCGCGCCAGGATTGCCAGGTGTGGCGGGTGACCCAGGCGTATTGGGGGTCGTGTTCGGCCTGTAACAAGATCAGAAAAAGTCAAAAGAGGAAGGCGACTGCAAGCGTACCAGATCAAATAGTTGTTGGTAGATCTTGTTCCCTGTTCGTCCTCCAGCCTCCTTGTAGGGTATCTTGAACGCAAGCCACTCGCAGAGATGACGCTCATCTTCCTCGGTGAAATTAGTACGCCTGCGAATCTTATCAGTATCTTAGATAGACCAGATGCCTTCGTAGCTTACTCGTCACCGGGCTTTCTACCACCTGGGTTCTTGTACGCGGTCGGGCTGTAGTAGATTGCGCCCATTTCCACGCATTTTTGCACCCAAAAGAAAGCCTCGATATATTTTCCTGGATCGCCCTCGTATTTCCTGATCAAGTCCTTAAACGAGTCGTCACCAGGATCCGCCAAGATGACGCGTGCTGTCTCCGGTGGCGAGTCCGGTACCCCACCCGAGTGCTATAAGACGATCAGCCTGAAAGTCAACAAAGCCACCACGTGCCGGTCACGCACCCTAATCCGTTCAGAGATGACCTCCCGCATGTTGACGTTCAGGATTGACGAATGCAGGTGGAACTGCATCGGCTCGCCCTGCTCGATAAAGAGCTGAGGTATGAGCTTGCGAGACGTCTTGCACGCGTCGACGTAGGTGTGTGGCACGAAGAAACGCTCGGGCCGGTCGGGCTGCTTCCAGCAATAGCGCAGGCGCTGTTCTTCTGGCGTGCCGGGCGCAGTGAGGACATAGCCGGAGATTGGCACCTTGGTGTGGACTCTGCCACCCAGTGCCTGCGTATGATCAGCGCTTGTGAGCGGGTGAACGAAGGAAGTTGACTTACTGCAATGTCCTCCTGCAAGCGCCGTTGGATGTCATCGGGGAGGTCTTTCTGTATGAAGAATTTGATAGCGTTTCCGTTCTCGTCCTGGAATATGGGCTGGGGTATTGTCAATGTCCATAAAGTGAATGCGGGGACGGGATCAACGCACGCGGGAAGCATCCATGATGCCCAACCCTAATCCTAACGACACAAAACAGGAAGAGTTGTCAACGTGGGAAAATAACCAAAACTGTCACGATATCAAAACACGTGGCAGAAACTCGTGGGAATGCTGACTGGGAACAAAAGGGTTGAACTTCAAGTTCACACTGCCCCATTCAAAGGCCCAAGTATGTCCAAAGGAATGCCTGAAGATTATATAACTTATTCATACGTCGTTTGTAAGGCTACAGCATGTACCCGTCGCAGTAAGTATTGCAGGGAAAGGCGCAGGTTCAAAAGGTGTAAGGAGTCGGACAATAGAGTAGAAAGAGGAAGAGTCAACAAGCTAGCCAGAATAATGCAGGGGTCGTCTGCGACGGGTTCACGTACAATTAGTGCGATAGCGGCGCGTATGTACATCGTATATCTGCGGGACGGTGCGGTGGCGATCCAATGTCTGTGTCGTGCGCGTTCGTACATACCAAGCCACGTACCGGTCGGTCACGGTCATGCGGAAGCAGAGGGCTGACTGGGGCGGAGGTGTAGAATACGGAACGAGCCTGCGCTGCGCTCGCACATGTACATGTTGTCCCCGCGCCGCCCGAGGAAGAGGACTTCCTCCGTAGGGTCCGTGTCGGTCGCCTGCTCGCCGTTCAGCTCGGTCCTGACGAGGTTCCTAGCGGACGCCGATCCAGGCTTCCTCCCAGTCAGGTAGGAGGTCCCCTTGCCAGCCTTGGGAGTGAGTGGCGGAGCCACATCCGAGCTGCCCATATCCACCGGTGTACCGATCCGCCACACGAAAGGCGACCGGCGGTTGATATTCGATGGCGGCGGCTCGAACTGCGGCAGCACCGTGCGCGACGCGTCCGCGGGCTTGAGCAGAGCGTCCGAGAAGTCGACTGCCTCTAAGCCTCCCTGACGCATCGCGACGAGCACGGCACCATCCTCAACATCGAACGCTTCCAGCCGCTTGACATCGCCCAGACGATTCAGCCCATGCTTGTCCTCATCCGGGTCGGAAGAGCTCCACAGGAAGCGTCCCTTCAGCACCGAGCGACCGCGGGCATCGACAATAGCCGTGCTGTGCCCACCCCGCGAAGAGAAGAACAACGCCGGAGGGCCGAAGTGCTTCGGTTGCGCCAGAAGCGAGATAGGCGGGAGAAGAGGCTTGCCAGCGTCCGGCACGAAGGGCGGAGGCGGTGTCGCCGTCTGGACAGCTGAGCGGAAGGGACGCGTCGGATCGACGCACTGCAGACGCAGATCCTTCAGCAGGATGTACTCGCTGTCTTCCTCCCGACGAACAGGAAGATCAAGGGGCAGCAGCCCATCCTTGAACCACGCCTGCATCAACGACGCTTTCCACGGACCTGCAAGCGAAGTCAGAGATGTCCACTG